>CM040619.1:3677929-3707136 GCA_022817965.1 Solanum lycopersicoides
TCCTTCAAACTCTTACTTGAAAAATTAGACAGCACTCAAGAACTCTAAGGTGTTTTAGGGCTGCTAATTTGAAGCCAAGAGAGACCAAGAAAGAACTTAGGAAATCTGAAATTTTTTGCAAGTTCAAAATGGAGAATAAGACTTGATCCTTATCCTTTGAAAAAGGAGGTGTTATGGCCGACACTCTTGACCAATTTTGGGCCATATAATGTCAAGTAGGTGCCCCACCTGCTTTGTCCTTTTAACTTGGGCCCTTTTGGACTTAATATTATTGGACCTTGG
The DNA here is from genome assembly GCA_022817965.1 of Solanum lycopersicoides. Taxonomy (NCBI): domain Eukaryota; kingdom Viridiplantae; phylum Streptophyta; class Magnoliopsida; order Solanales; family Solanaceae; genus Solanum; species Solanum lycopersicoides. Next base: position 3,678,212 of record CM040619.1, read on the forward strand.
CTGTCCATTTTTCCTTTGTTCTTTTAATCAGCTTGGGACAGATTTGTGCAAGTAGGTGGTACACACTTGGCCCAATAACATGGTAAAACAAATCTTAGGAGGTCATGTACTTACTTAGTTTCACTTGGGCTTTATCCATAATGGCCAATTGGCAGATTTGGCTGTTGGGCCTTCTTTCATTCACATTTTCTTTAATAGGTTTGGGCTTCAAATGAGCCCCTAAATATAAGCCTAAATCTGGTCAATCAAACTTGGGCCCTTTAACTATAATATAGATCAAGTAGGTGATGCAGCTGCTAGCTCAATTACCACCTTACTATAATTACTTAAATACTTTCCATCGGAGTTAACTTGCAATACATATGCTAAAACGTGCAAGGCATTACATCACCTTCCAAGCTAGTTTAAACCAACACTAATCATGTAAGAAACATGATCCCTCACCTACACTATAAGTATATGTCAAGTATAACATGAATAGAACTACCACATACAAAAATACAGGCCGTTACAATTTAAGTCATGGTAACTTTTACAGATGTTGATCCCATACAACCCTTAAATTAATGTGTATCACCACACCCTCATTCTCTGTCAAATACATACGTTACATATCCTTTCCAAATATTAACCAAGTTGCACCAACAAGAAAACACATAAAACAGCCCCAAAATATTCTTTATCATACAATCAATTATTGAACTCACCACCCCTTGAGTTCTTCATGACAGCACACCCATAATTCCTCACTCAAACTCATACATAAGGAGGAAAAAACTGGAGCAGTCACCTTACCTCAATTTCTACAACTTCTCCTTATATTTGAAATTCTTCATCTTCTTTTCACACTTAAACCAAAGAAGAAGAAAAAGGTATCTTAATAACTAAGCAAGTGAGAAGTAGCTTCTAGAAATATTCTGCCTTTATACTTATATTTGAGCATGAATAACATGTTCTCCTAATCATCCATGGGATAATTAAGCTAAATCCAAAAGTTTTTTGACTTACCTTGGTTTGCAGATATGAGAGTTTTTTTAAGAACCATTAAAGAAATTTAAGGCTGTTGTTCTAATCTTTAAGAGAAAAGAGAGAGAGAGAGAGAGAGAGAGAGAGAGAGAGAGAGAGAGAGATGGAGTTAATCCTCAATATTATGGGTTACAATGGGTGAAAAGATCAGCTCATATTGAATTTATATGGAGCTTTATTGACCCCAAAAAATATCCTCTAGAACCTTCTTTTTTTAGTCCACTTTTAGCCACTAATTGGTCAAGTAGGTGATGCACCTGCTTATGTCAAGCAGCTCAAAAGTTCAAACTAGGTGATGCACCTACTTGCTTTCACTTGGGCTTTAACTATATTGGGCCTTGTCAGTTTGGCAGCTGGGCTTTCTTTCATTTTTACGTTGATCTCGATAAAATAAGAAAGTTTTAAAAAAATGGCCTCTAAATGATATACGAGCCAAAAGTTACGATCATTTGAAGTTTCACGAAATGTAACTCAAAAGAGGTAGTTGTGAATTTTTGAACTTCAAACTTCAAACGGTCATAGATCGTGCCTCGGATGTAGGATTGAGGCAATTTTTTAAATCTAGTTATTTTTTCGAGATCTCCGCGAAAAAGCTCCACACACCTCATATGAATTATAGTTTTACTTTTATCGTTGTGTGACTTAATATAAGTAAAATTGTAAGAAGAAATAACAATCAAATCAAATAAGGAATTGAGTTTACCACGTAAATGTCGAAAAAATAAGCAAGTTTAAAAAAAGAATTGCCTCTAAATGATATACGTGACAAAAGTTATCATCATTCGAAGTTTCACGAAATGTAACTCAAAAGAGGTAGTTCTGAATTTTTGAACTTCAAACGGTCATAAATTGAGCCTCTGATGTCGGATTAAGGAAATGTTTTTTCAATCAAATTATTTTTTCGAGACAACCCGAAAAATTACCGCACACTGAGATAGGACTTATAGTTTTACTTTTATCGTTATATGACTAAATATAAGTAAAATTATAAGAAGAAAAATATCAAATCAAATAAAGGAATTGATTTTACACGTAGATCTTGAAAAAATAAGCAAGTTGAAAAAAAAATCGCCTCTAAATGATATTCAAGGAAAAGTTACGATCATTAGAAATTCAAGAAAATGATTTTTTTAATCTGGTTATTTATTCGAGATCTACGCGAAAAAATACCACACACAATGATATATGACTTCTCGTTTTACTTTTATCATTGTGTGACTAAATATAAGTAAAAATTATAAGAAGAAAAAACAATCAAATCAAATAAAGGAATTGAGTTTACCACGTAGAGTTAAAACAAATAAGCAAGTTTTAAAAAAGAATTGCCTCTAAATGATATTCGAGGAAAAGTTATGATCATTTGAAGTTACACGAAATGTAACTCAAAAGAGGTAGTTCTGAATTTTTGAATTTCAAACGGTCATAAATCGTGCCTCGGATGTCGGATTGAGATGATTATTTTTTTCAATCTAATTATTTTTTTGAGCTCTATTCGAAAAACACGACACACTAAGGTAGGACATATAGTTTTACTTTTATCGTTGTGTGACTAAATATAAGTAAAATTATAAGAAGAAAAAGAAATCAATTCAAATAAAGGAATTGAGTTTACCATGTAGATCTCAAAAAATAAGCAAGTTTAAAAACAGATTCTCCCCTAAATGATATTCGAGGCAAAAGTTACGATCATTTGAAGTTTCACGAAATGTAAATAAAAAGAGGTAGTTCTGAATTTTTTAACTTCAAACGGTCATAAATCTTGCCTCGGATGTCGGATTGAGGTAATTTTTTTATTTGGTTATTTTTTTTAGATCTACCCGAAAAAATACCACACACTGAGATAGGACTTATATTTTTACTTTTATCGTTGTGTGACTAAATATAAGTAAAATTATAAGAACAAAAAACAATCAAATCAAATAAAGGAATTTAGTTTACCACGTAGATCTTAAATAAATAAGCAAATTTTAAAAAAAGAATAACCTCTAAATGATATTTGAGGAAAAAGTTACTATCATTTGAAGCACGAAATGTAACTTAAAAGAGGTAGTTCTGAATTTTTGAACTTCAAACAGTCATAAATCGTGCCGAGGATATCGGATTGAGGCAATTTTTTTCAATGTGGTTATTTTTTTGAGATCTGTACGATAAAATACCATACACTGAGATAGGACTTCTAGTTTTACTTTTATCGTTGTGTGACTAAATATAAGTAAAATCATAAGAAGAAGAAAAAGTAAATCAAATAAAGGAATTGAGTTTACCACGTTGATCTCGAAAAAATAAGCAAGTTTAAAAAAAGAATCGCTTCTATATGATATTCGAGGCAAAAGGTACGATCATTTGAAGTTTCAAAAATGTAACTCAAAAGAGGTCGTTGTGAATTTTTGAACTTCAAACGTTCATAAATCATGCCTCGGATGTCGGATTTAGGCGATTTTTTTTCAATCTGGTTATTTTTTAAAAATCTACGCGAAAAAACCCACAAACTTAGATAGGACTTATAGTTTACTATTATCATTGTGTGACTAAATATAAGTAAAATTAAAAGAAAAAAATTCAAATCAAATAAAGGAATTCAGTGTACCATTGATAACATGGGCAGCATGGATGACACTAACATGAGTGACATGTACCCCTCAAGACCATTCACATGGAGTCAAGCAAAGGATCTCCAAAGCCTACAAGCAATGTTCATGAAAAGGGAAGCATTAGAAGAGATTGAAGGTCACCAAAGAAGGACATACAATGTGTTTTCATTACATCAAATTGAGAAGGAAGAAGGAAAGAGGCCATGTGTGCAAATGGCCATTTCATTAATTCAAGAATTCACAAAAGAAGGCAACCAAACAAGGCCCTTACCTCATTAAGGGCAAAATTGTCAAAGAAGTGTCTTCTTTATTTCCTTAGTATAAATATTAGTCTTTTATCATTTTGCAATACTTAGACTATGTTGAATATTGACTCTCAAATTGTAGTATCTTCTTAGTGAGTAATTAGGGTGAATCTTGGGATTGCTAGTTAACTTCTTGTGTTTGATTAATCTAAGTGTTACCCCTTTGTGATTCTTGGTTTCATTTGAATTATTCTTCCTTGGGTTAAATTTAGGTTATTGAAATAAATTGGGAGGTGAGGGTGTTAGTCCCTTGTTGCCCATAATTTCAATAACTTGAGTTAATCCACATATCTTTTATTTCTTTGTATTTTTCGTTGTTTGATCATTATCATTTGGTATCAAGAGCCTAGGTTTAGATTTGTTCTTACAAATCTAGTCTTGGGTTGAAAAAAAAAACTGAATTTTGTTGTTGTTGTTGGTTTTGACACTAGATCCTTGTTCCCTAGTGTATTGAGTCTAGGTTTCAAATTTTGTTCAATTTGGAGTTGTAGAAGTGAAGTTGCCATTGAAAGGTTTCAAGCTTTTCAAACTTTTTAAATTTTGAAAGTGGGTCTTTTGATAGAGGAGAAATTGGAGGTTAATAATTAGGGGTTTTGTTCTCTTAGTTGAAGAGAAGAAATTTCTAAAATTTTGAGCCAATTTTGAGTTGATTTGAGTGTATCGGGGTGTAGTGTGTGTTCTTGGTGTTCTTCAAGTTGTTCTTGAAGAAGAAGAAAGAAGAAAGTACATTTGATCCAACTTTTCAAGTCAAAGTTGGTCAAAGGTGTTTTTTGGGGGGTCCATTTGTGGAATTTTGAAAAAGAAAAAGAAAAAAAAATCGAAATCTGAAAAAAAAAATTAAAAAAATATATATTTTCCACGTGGACTGACACGTCAGCAGCCACATCAGACGTCATCTGCCACGCCAGCGCCACACGGCATTGCATCAGCATCCAGCGCAGCAGAGACCAGCCAACAAGGCCCAGACGCCTAGTCAGCGCGTGGGGCTCACTTTCAGAGGCTGAAATTGCAGGTTTTTTCCTTGACAGCCCAAAAATATTCCAAGTATGGGGAGTTTTTTGGACCTAGAAATTTTTCTAAGTGTCCAAACTTTGTTATTTTTTTTTCTATCATTTTTCCCTTCAATTCCTCAACTAATTAATAATTAATTAACATCTTTAATTACTTGTTAACTAGTTTTGATCATCAAATCATCCAATCAACATCTTACAAGTGATGAACTTTTTTGAGGCTTGAAAATTTTCTAAGTGTCAAAATTCACTTCTTCTTCTTCTAAACTCATTTTCCTTCTATTTTTCAACTATTTAACAATTAATTAACATCTTTGATTACTTGTTAACTAGTTTTTAATCATCAAATCATTTCTTTGATTCTTCAAATTAAGTAACAAGTCGTAATCTTCTACTTTTGTTACTTGGTTTATTTTGAGTCCGAATCTTTTGGTACTTCTTTATTCTACTTTTCTCATCTTAATTCGTTGATAACCTTCTTGATTCAAGTCCGTTAGTTTTTTTTTCTTTTGGGTCGTCCTTCTTTCAAGAGTCACAAGAATCCATTCCATCACAAAGGATAGGTGATCTTGAGTTGATTGAACGGAACTAGTTCACTATGAATTTTGAGAGGACGCCATAGAAGGTGAGTTACATACGAGTGAAGTGAGGCTTTTGCTACTAACCTCGTTTGTTGAGTTTTGTAGGTATCATGTCTAATACAAGTCCAATTGGGGAGAGCTCGGAGAACATCATGGAGGTTCTCGCCAACATCTCTAAGCAAGTAGCAGAAATGAATGGAAGGATGGGAGGTATGGAGGAAAGGTTGGTACGGGTAGAAAATGAGAATAGAAGGAAAGCAATTCAACCCAAAAATGAGGAGATAAGGAGGACATCGGTGCATTCCACCACCCTTACTCCGGAACAAGCTCATAATCTATGTTCTCCTCCACAAAGCCGTACCCGAAACTACCAACGCCCTACTTTCCAAACTCCCAACCCTCCAAACCACCTAAGAAAGCCTACACCACATCCAAATCCACAGCCCTATCACCCACCACAAGAGAATCTTCCTTTTGTGGCCAATCAAGTCCAATACCAAACTCCATTTCGAAATGATTCAAATGCATCTTTTCATGAAAACTACACATCACATTTCCAAACTCCTAAACCTCCAAACCACCTAAGACAGCCTACACCACATCCAAATCCACAGCCCTATCACCCACAACAAGAGAATCTTCCTTTTGTGGCCAATCAAGTCCAATACGAAACTCCATTTCGAAATGATTCAAATGCATCTTTTCATGAAAACTACACATCACATCCACAAAATGCACCACAAATGCCCTACCAAGACTACAAATACCAAAATCCTCTCTATGATGAGATTAATGAGGAGTTCAATAATGATGAGTTTTGGGGTAGAGATGGAAATGGAGTACAAAGGGAAGGAGTACGACCTCGGGACTTGGGGTGGGACCAAGGCAGGGGAGATCAAGATAGGATGGGATATAGAGAAGATAGGATGGGATATAGAGGCGATAGGATGGGAAATAGAGGAAATAGGTTCAGGGAGAGGAATGATCAAGATAGGGGCTTGAACACTATCAAGGTCACACTTCCAAGGTTTAAAGGAAGTAGTGACCCCGATGAGTTCATGGAATGGAAAATTCAAAGTGAGCGGATCTTTCTCACAAATAATATCTCAGCAACTTTGAAGGCGAAGTATGCTCTCACGCAATTTGAGGGGTACGCATCAACTTGGTGGGAGTCCAAGAGGAGGGAAAGGGAGATTCATCATAACTATGAGTTACCTACTTGGCAAGAGTTGATTACACTTGTGGAGTTGAGATACTTGACTCCAAACTACTACCAAGAGGTGCTCAAGAAGGTGTACATGTTGAGGCAAGGTATCAAAAGTGTGGAAGAATATTATGATGATTTTGAGAACTTGCGGATGAAGTCTAAAATTGAAGAGAATGTGGAATGTACTGTAATACGATTCATGGCAAACTTGAGATATGACATCTTGAAGCCCTTGAAGCTTAAGCACTATGAGACTCTTGAAGCGGCTTTCCATGATGCCTCAAAGGTAGAAGCAGATTTGAAAGAAGAAAAGTCATACAAGACCAAAAGTTCTTTAACTTCCACATGGAGCAAAGGTCGCGATAATTGGAAGACGACATCCAGGGAACAAGCTAAAGGTGGAGGTCAAGCTAACCAAGTCAATCTTGATTACAAATCCAAGGCCAGTGAGCAACCACAAGGAGGTAACTATGTTAAACCTAACTTTCCTCGACCCTCTACAATTCAATGCTTTAGATGTCAAGGGAGGGGACATGTTGCTAGTGAGTGTCCAAATAGAAGAACAATTGTTGCTCTTCGTGATGGATTAAGACTGAAGATGAAGATGAGGGAGAAGAAAAAAATGAGGGAGAGGGAGATAGGGGTGAAGGAGAGGAAGGTGCTTCGGGGGATGAAGAAGAAAGGTTGGATGAGAGGGTGAATTTTGGTTGCTTCATGGAGAAGGGGAAGTCTCTGATAGATGATGATGAAGACTTGAACTTGAATGCCAATCTTTCATGTGCTGTGAGAAGAATTGTGGGAGCCCTTGCAAAGAAGAACTTGACCAAAAGGAGAATCTATTTCATGCTAGGTGCAGAATCCAAGATAAAGTGTGTTCCTTAATCATTGATAGTGGAAGTTGCACCAATGTGGTGAGTAGTTCCTTGGTGGAGCGTATGAAAATACAAACCAGCAAGCATCCCAATCCTTATAAGCTACAATGGCTCAATGAGAGTGGAGAGATGAAAGTCCTCAAACAAGCAAGTATTTGGTTTAGTGTGGGAAAGTATAATGAGGAATTGGTTTGTGATGTGGTTCCCATGTTGGCATGTCACCTACTGTTGGGGAGACCTTGGCAATTTGATAGAGATGTTGTGCACCAAGGTAGATCCAATAAATACACTTTCGTGATTGAAGGTAAAAAGTATGTGCTTGCACCTCTCACTCCATATCAAGTGAGTGAGGACTATTGGGTTATGAAGGAGCTTGGGGAAAGAATAAAATCCACAGAGGCAAAAGGTGACGGCGAAAGTTCCACCATCGTTCCAAAAGAGGGGAGTGCCTTGGCTAAAAATAAGAAGAACATGTGCATGATAGCAAAGCCAAGCAAGTGTTTAAAGGGTGTGGATGAGGAAAGCTTTCTAGTGTGCCTTGTCAACACCAACCTTTTGTTACATGCTAACCAAGGTACTAGAACTTTGCCTAGTATATTTCTTCTCTTTTACAGGGATATGATGCATTATTTCCAGATGAGATGCCCGTTGGATTACCACCCTTGAGAGGAATCGAGCACCAAATTGATTTTATACCGGGTTCACAAATTCCCACTCGTCCAGCTTATAGAAGTAACCCGGCAGAAACCAAAGAGCTATCAAGGCAAGTGGAAGAGCTTCTTGAGAAGGGGTTGATCAAAGAAAGCCTAAGTCCTTGTGCCATACCAGTAATTCTTGTTCCCAAAAAAGAAGGCACTTGGAGAATGTGTATTGATTGTAGAGCCGTAAATAAGATCACAGTGAAGTATCGCCATCCCATTCCTCGACTTGATGATATGCTTGATGAGCTATGTGGTTCTATTGTTTTCTCCAAGATTGATCTTCGATGTGGGTATCATCAAATTCGGATGAAACCGGGTGATGAGTGGAAGACGGCTTTCAAGACAAAGTTTGGGTTGTATGAATGGCTTGTGATGCCATTTGGATTGACAAATGCCCCAAGCACTTTCATGAGATTGATGAACCATGTTCTCAAACCTTTCATCAACAAGTTTGTTGTGGTGTATTTTGATGACATACTAGTATAGTAAGACAATGGAGGAACATGTATCCCATTTGAAACAAGTGTTTGATGTTCTACTACAAGAGTGTCTCTTTGCTGACTTCAAGAAATGTTCATTTGGTGTTGACAAAGTTGTGTTTTTGGGTTTTGTGGATAGTGCAAATGGGATTGAGGTCGATGAAGAGAAGGTGGAGTCTATCAAGACTTGGCCGACCCCAATCAGTACAACCGAGGTAAGAAGTTTTCATGGGTTAGCAAGTTTTTATCGGCGATTTGTGAAGGGCTTTAGTTCAATTGCTGCTCCTTTGACTGAACTGATCAAGAAAGATGTACCTTTTGTATGGGGTGAGGAGCAGGAGAAGTCTTTTCAAGCCTTGAAATTGATGTTGAGTTCTGCACCTTTGCTCCAACTACCCAACTTTGACTTAGCCTTTGAAATTGAATGTGATGCTTCAGGTGTTGGTAAAGGTGGTGTGTTGATGCAAGAAGGAAAACCATTAGCTTTCTTTAGTGACAAGCTAAAAGGAGCTACACTCAAGTACTCCACTTATGACAAGGAATTGTATGCACTTGTGTGAGTGTTGGCTCATTGGCAACACTACTTGTGGCACAAAGAGTTCGTGATAAGGACCGATCATGAGTCCTTGAAGCATCTTAAGGGGAAATCCAAGTTGAACCAGCGACATGCTAAGTGTGTTGAATTCATTGAAACCTTTCCATATGTGATCAACTACAAGCAAGGCAAGGAGAATGTGGTAGCGGATGCTCTATCAAGAAGGTTTGTGTTGGTCAATACCTTGGTTTCTAGAATGATGGGGTTTGAAAGCTTAAAGGGATTTTATTCTATGGATACCAACTTCAAAGATACCTTTGATAATCTTACTAAAGGGAAGCGAGTTGATAGGTACCAATTGGTTGATGGGTTTTTGTTCAAAGATGGTCGAGCATGTGTGGAGCTCATGGAGAGAGTTATTTGTCAAGGAGGCTCATAGTGGTGGTTTGATGGGACACTTTGGGGTACCAAAAACACTTGATATTCTTAAGGAGCAGTTCTTTTGGCCCAAGATGAAACATGATGTGGAGAGGATTTGTGGACAATGTCTAGAATGCAAGCAAGCCAAATCCACGACCAGACCCCAAGGTAATATACTCCTCTTCCTACTCCTAATGGTCCGTGGATGGATATTTCTATGGATTTTGTTTTGGGACTGCCTAGGACTAAAAGAGGACATGATAGTATATTTGTGGTAGTGGATAGATTTTCTAAAATGGCTCATTTTATTCCATGCCATAAATGTGATGATGCATCCCATGTAGCATCTTTGTTTGTTATCAATGTGCTTAAATTGCATGGAGTCCCTCAAACCATTGTTAGTCATCGGGATTCCAAGTTTCTAAGTCATTTTTGGAAGAGTCTATGGGGTACACTTGGTACCAAACTTCTGTTCTCTACTTCTTGCCATCCTCAAACAGATGGACAAACCGAAGTAGTCAACCGGACTCTTGGAACCATGCTTCGATGCATGATTAGAGGAACCCCAACTACTTGGGAAGACCGTTTACCCTTGATTGAATTTGCATATAATCGGTCTTTCCACTCCTCTATTAGAATGTCTCCATTTGAGGCCTGCTATGGTTTTAAGCTTTGTTTCCATTAACCATGATTCCTTTGTCTAGTGATGTTGTTGTGAGCCTAGATGCCAAGCAAAGGGCAAAAGAGATGATGAACATTCATGCCAAGGTCAAAGAATCCATTGAAAAGAACAATTCAAAGGTGTCCATTCGAAAGAATCGAGGGAGAAAGGAAGTGATCTTCAAACCAGATGATTGGGTGTGGGTGCATTTCCGAAAGGAAAGGCTTCCACAGGTACTAAAAGGGAAGCTAATCCCAAGAGGAGATGGACCCTTTCATGTGGTCAAGCGAATCAATGACAATGCTTACATGATTGACCTACCAAGTGAGTATAATGTCCAGAATGTTTTCAATATTACTGATTTATCTCCTTGTGTTGTAGGTGATCCCTTTGGATTCGAGGACGAATCATTTTCAAGAAGGGGAGGATGATAACATGGGAAGCATGGATGACACTAACATGAGTGACATGTACCCCTCAAGACCATTCACACGGAGTCAAGCAAAGGATCTCCAAGGCCTACAAGCAATGTTCATGAAAAGGGAAGCATTAGAGGAGATTGAAGGTCACCAAAGAAGGACATACAATGTGTTTACATAACATCAAATTGAGAAGGAAGAAGGAAAGAGGCCATGTGTGCAAATGGCCATTTCATGAATTCAAGAATTCACAAAAGAAGGCAACCAAACAAGGCCCTTACCTCATTAAGGCAAAATTGTCAAAGAAGTGTCTTCTTTATTTCCTTAGTATAAATATTAGTCTTTTATCATTTTGCAATACTTAGACTATGTTGAATATTGACTCTCAAATTGTAGTATCTTCTTAGTGAGTAATTAGTGAGTAATTAGGGTGAATCTTGGGATTGCTAGTTAACTTCTTGTGTTTGATTAATCTAAGTGTTACCCCTTTGTGATTCTTGGTTTCATTTGAGTTATTCTTCCTTGGGTTAAATTTAGGTTATTGAAGTCAATTGGGAGGTGAGGGTTTTAGTCCCTTGTTGCCCATAATTTCAATAACTTGAGTTAATCCACATATCTTTTATTTCTTTGTGTCTTTCCTTGTTTGATCATTATCAACCATGTAGATCTCGAAAAAAATACTAAAATTTTAAAAAATAAATCGCTTCTAAATGATATTCGAGGCAAAAGTTACGATCATTTGAAGTTTCACAAAATTTAACTCAAAATAGGTAGTTGTGAATTTTGGAACTTCAAACTTCAAACGGTCATAAATCGTGCCTCGGATGTAGGATTGAGGCGATTTTTTTCAACCTTGGTTTTTTTTTCGATATCTACGCGAAAAATCTCCACACACCTCATATGACATATAGTTTTACTTTTATCATTGTGTGACTAAATATAATAAAAATTACATGAAGAAAAAACAATCAAATAAAATAAAGGAATAGAGTTTATCACGTAGAGTTTAAAAAAAAGCAAGTTTAAAAAAAGAATCGCCTCTTAATGATATTCGAAGCAAAAGTTACGATCATCCGAAGTTTCACGAAATGTAACTCAAAAGAGGTAGTTGTGAATTTTTGAACTTTAAACGGTCACAAATCGTGCCTCGAATATCCGATTGAGGGGATTTTTTTAATCTGGTTATTTTTTCAAGATCTATGCGAAAAAGCACCACTCACAGAGATAGGACATCATTGTGTAACTAAATATAAGTAAAATTATAAATCAAATCAAATATTGAATTGAGTTTACCACGTAGATCTCAAAAAAATAAGCAAGTTTTTAATAATGAATCGCCTCTAAATGATATTCAAGGCAAAAGTTACAATCATTTGAAGTTTCACGAAATTTAACTCAAAAGAGGTAGTTGTGAATTTTTGAACTTCAAATGGTCACAAATCGTGCCTCGGATGTTCGATTGTGGCGATTTTTTTCAATCCAGTTATTTTTTCGAGATCTAAACGAAAAAGCACTACACAGTGAGATAGGACTTATAATTTTACTTTTATCATTGTAAACTAAATATGAGTAAAATTATAATAAGAAAAACAAATCAAATAAAATAAAAAATTGAGTTTACCACGTAGATCTCGAAACAATAAGCATGTTTTTAATAGAGAATTGCTTCTAAATGATATTCGAGGCAAAAGTTACGATCATTTGAAGTTTCACAAAATTTAACTCAAAAGAGGTAGTTGTGAATTTGGAACTTCAAACTTCAAACGGTCATAAATCGTGCCTCGGATGTAGGATTGAGGCGATTTTTTTCAACCTGGTTATTTTTTTAATATCTACGCGAAAAATTTTCACACACTGAGATAGGGCTTATAGTTTTACTTTTATCATTGTGTGACTAAATATAATAAAAATTACATGAAAAAAAAAACAATCAAATAAAATAAAGGAATAGAGTTTATCACGTAGAGTTAGAAAAAATAAGCAAGTTTAAAAAAAGAATCGTCTCTAAATGATATTCGAAGCAAAATTTACGATCATTTAAAGTTTCACGAAATGTAACTCAAAAGTGGTAGTTGTGAATTTTTGAACTTCAAACGGTCAGAAATCGTGCCTCGAATATCCGATTGAGGCGGGTTTTTTTCAATCTGGTTATTTTTTTGAGATCAACGTGAAAAAGCACTACTCACTGAGATAGGACTTATAATTTTATTTTTATCATTGTGTAAGTAAAATTATAAATCAAATCAAATATAGAATTAGTTAACCACGTAGGTCTAAAAAAATAAGCAAGTTTTGAACGAAGAATCACCACTAAATGATATTCGAGGCAAAAGTTATAATCATTTGAAGTTTCACGAAATGTAACGCAAAAGAGGTAGTTGTGAATTTTGAACTTCAAATGGTCACAAATCGTGCCTCGGATGTCCGATTGTGGCGATTTTTTTTCTATCTGGTTATTTTTTTGAGATCTACGCGAAAAAGCACTACACACTGAGATAGGACTTATAATTGAACTTTTATCACTGTGTGACTAAATATAAGTAAAATTATAACAAGAAAAAAACATCAAATCAAATAAAGGAATTGAGTTTACCACGTAGATCTCAAAAAAATAAGCAAGTTTGTAAAAAGAATCTCCTCTAAATGATATTCGAAGCAAAAGTTATGATCATTTGAAGTTTGTTGAAATGAAACTCAAAAGAGGTAAGTTATGAAATTTTGAACTTTCAAACGGTCATAAATCATGCCTTGGATGTCAGATTGAGGCAATTTTTTTTCAATCTGGTTATTATTTATAGATCTACCCAAAAAAACACTACACACTGAGATAGGACTTATAATTTTACTTTTATCATTGTGTGACTAAATATAAGTAATATCATAAGTAGAAAAAAATCAAATCAAATAAAGAAATTGAGTTTAGCATGTAGATCTCAAAAAAATAAGCAAGTTTAAAAAAAGAATCACCTCTAAATGATATCGGAGGCAAGAGTTACGATCATTTGAAGTTTCACGAAATGTAACTCAAAAGAGGTAGTTGCAAATTTTTGAACATCAAACGGTCATAAATTGTTCCTCGGATGTCGGATTGAGATGATTTGTTTCAATCTGGTTATTTTTCGAGATCTACAATAAAAAAATATCACCCACTGAGATAGGACTTGTAGTTTTACTTTTATAGTTGTGTGACTAAATATAAGTAAAATCATAAGAAGAAAATAATAGTCAAATCAAATAAAGAAATTGAGTTTACCACGTTGATCTCGAAAAAATAAGCAAGTTTAAAAAAGAATCGCTTTTAAATGATATTTGAGGCAAAAGTTAAGATCATTTGAATTTTCACAAAATGTATCTCAAAAGAGGTAATTGTGAATATTTGAACTTCAGATGGTCATAAATCGTGTCTCGAATGTCGGATTGAAGCAATTTTTTTTCAATCTGGTTATTTTTTGAAGATCTACGCGAAAAAACACCACAAACTTAGATAGGACTTATAGTTTTACTTTTATCATTGTGTGATTAAATTATAAGTAAAATTATAAGAAGAAGAAAAATTAAATCAAATAAAGGAATTGAGTTTACCATGTAGATCTCGAAAAAATAAGCAAGTTTAAAAAAAGAATCGCTTCTATATGATATTTGAGGCAAAAGTTACGATCATTTGAAGTTTCACAAAATGTAACTCAAAAGAGGTTGTTGTGAATTTTTGAACTTCAAACGTTCATAAATCGTTCATCGGATGTCAGATTTAGGCGATTTTTTTTCAATCTGGTTATTTTTTAAAAATCTACGCAAAAAAAACCACGAACTTAGATAGGACTTATAGATTACTTCTATAATTGTGCGACTACATATAAGTAAAATTATAAGAAAAAAAATCAAATCAAATAAAGGAATTCAGTGTACCATGTAGATCTCGAAAAAAATAGGAAAATTTTAAAAAACAAATCGCTTCTAAATGATAATCGAGGCAAAAGTTACGATCATTTGAAGTTTCACAAAATTTAACTCAAAAGAGGTAGTTGTGAATTTTGGAACTTCAAACTTCAAATGGTCATAAATCGTGCCTCGGATGTAGGATTGAGGCAATTTTTTTCAAACTGGTTATTTTTTTGATATCTATGCAAAAAATCTCCACACACCTCATATGACTTATAGTTTTACTTTTATCATTGTGTGACTAAATATAATAAAAATTACATGAAGAAAAAATAATCAAATCAAATAAAGGAAGAGAGTTTATCACGTAGAGTTAGAAAAAATAAGCAAGTTTAAAAAAAGAATCGCCTCTAAATGATATTCGAAGCAAAAGTTATGATCATTTGAAGTTTCACGAAATGTAACTCAAAAGTGGTAGTTGTGAATTTTTGAACTTCAAATGGTCACAAATCGTAACTCGAATATCCGATTGAGGCGATTTTTTTCAATCTGGTTATTTTTTCGAGATCTACGCGAAAAAGCACTACTTAATGAGATAGGACTTATAATTTTACTTTTATCATTGTGTAAATAAATATAAGTAAAATTATAAATTAAATCAAATATAGAATTGAGTTAACCACGTAGATCTAAAAAAAATAAGCAAGTTTTGAATGAAGAATCACCACTAAATGATATTTGAGGTAAAAGTTACGATCATTTGAAGTCTCACGAAATGTAACTCAAAAGAGGTAGTTGTGAATTTTTTAACTTTAAATGGTCACAAATCGTGCCTCGAATGTCTGATTGTGGCGATTTTTTTCAATCTAGTTATTTTTTCGAGATCTATGCGAAAAAGCACTGCACATTGAGATAGGACATATAATTGTACTTTTATCATTGTGTGACTAAATATAAGTAAAATTATAAGAAGAAAAAAGCATCAAATCAAATAAAGAAATTGAGTTTACCACGTAGATCTCGAAAAAATAAGGAAGTTTTTAAAAAGAATCTCCTCTAAATGATATTAGAGACAAAAGTTATGATCATTTGATGTTTGACGAAATGAAACTCAAAAGAGGTAGTTATGAATTTTGAACTTTCAAACGGTCATAAATCATGCCTTGAATGTCAGATTGAGGCAATTTTTTTTCAATCTGGTTATTTTTTGTGATCTACCCGAAAAAACACCACACACTGAGATAGGACTTATAATTTTATTTTTATCATTGTGTTACTAAATATAAGTAATATTATAAGTAGAAAAAAGATCAAATCAAATAAAGGGATTGAGTTTAGCATGTAGATCTCGAAAAAATAAGCAAGTTTAAAAAACGAATCGCCTCTAAATAATATCGGAGGCAAAAGTTACGATCATTTGAAATTTCACGAAATGTATCTCAAAAGAGGTAGTTGTGAATTTTTGAACTTCAAATGGTCATAAATTGTTTCTCGGATGTTGGATTGAGATGATTTTTTTCAATCTGGTTATTTTTTCGAGCTTTATGCGAAAAAACACCATACACTGAGTTAAGACTTATAGTGTTACTTTTATTGTTGTGTGAATTAGTATAAGTAAAATTATGAGAAAAACAAATCAAATCAAAGAAAGGAGAGTGTACCACGTAGATATAAAAAAATAAGCCAGTTTAAAAAAAGAATCGCCACTAAATAATATTTGAGGCAAAAGTTACGATTATTTGATTTTTCACGAAATGTATCTCAAAAGAGGTAGTTGTGAATTTTTAAACTTCTGTCGGTTATAAATCGTGCCTCAGATGTCGGATTGAGGGAATTTTCTTTTTCAATCTTGTAATTTTTTAAATCTACGTGAAAAAACACCAGATACTGAGATAGGACTTATAGTTTTAGTTTTATCGTTGTGTGACTAAATACAAGTAAATTCATAAGAAGAAAAAAAAATCAAATCAATAAAAGGAATTTAGTTTTCTATGTAGATCTCGAAAAAATAAGCAAGTTTAACAAAAGAATCGCCTCGAAATGATATTCGAGGCAAAAGTTACGATCATTTGAAGTTTCACGAAATGTAACTCAAAAGAGGTAGTTGTGAATTTTTGAATTTCAATCGGTCATAAATCGTGCCTTGGATGTCGGATTGAGATGATTATTTTTTTAATCTGGTTATTTTTTTGAGCTATTCAAAAAAAACACGACACAATGAGGTAGGACTTATAGTTTTACTTTAATCGTTGTGTGACTAAATACAAGTAAAATTATAAGAAGAAAAAAAAGCCAAATAAAATAATGGAATTAAGTATACCACGTAGATCTCAAATTAATAAGCATGTTTAAAAAAATAATCGTCTCTAAATGATATTCGAGGCAAAAGTTACGATCATTTGAAGTGTCATGAAATGTAACCAAAAGAGGTAGTTGTGAATAAATGAACTTCAAACGGTCATAAATCGTGCCTCGGATGTCGGATTGAGGCGATTTTTTTTCAATCTCGATATTTTTTTCGAGATCTACGTGAAAAAACACCACAAACTTGATAGGACTTATAGTTTTACTTTTATCATTGTGTGACTAAATATAAGTAAATTATATGAAGAAGAAAAATCAAATCAAATAAAGGAATTGAGTTTACCATGTAGATCTCAAAAAACAATAAGCAAGTTTTAAAAAGAATTGCTTCTAAATGATATTCGAGGCAAAAGTTACGATCACTTCAAGTTTCACGAAATGTAACTCGAAAGAGGTAGTTGTGAATTTTGAACTTCAAACGGTCATTATTACGACCCGAAAGTACCCCCTAGCATTTAGAGCAACCCTTAGGTCGGAACAAGGCGTACTTGACCTTTCGGAGATACTAGTCATTTGCTATCATTCATTACATAAGAAATGAAAAGTAGTGCATAATTTAAACTTTTCACGACAATTATAATAAAAAGGAAATATCTTTTATAAATATTAAAGAATAGTCTCGTCGTCACAAGCCAACTTAAAGACACAACTTAGACATGTTAAGGACACACCCCTTTACATTGAATGAAAATACATAATGAATCTTAATAGTAGAAACTAAGAAATAGAACTATGCCCTCGAATATATGAGGACATACTTAGTCTTAAGAGAGTCAATTCCCAAGCTTGCCTTCTACTCTTAAACTTGCCTCCAACCTATACTTATTAAGTATAGAAAAGTATGGGGTCAGTACAAACAATGTACTAAGTATGACATACAAAAACATGCAAAAAGGGACGTTTTAGTAGAAATAAGCTTTCATGCCAATTAAGTAAAACCTTCATATTGAAGTAAAATAGCATATAGATCATCATTTAGCACATAAGAAAGGACTTCCATGATTTTAGCATAAAAGACCACTTTATAGTAAGTTCCAAAAACATTACAGTGAACCTGTTTAAAATAATACAGTGAACTCAAGTGACATTACAGTGAACACATTTATACCAAACACAGTGAACGCATTTCCTTTGAGGTTTTCCTAAAAAAGTTATCCTAAGACTCGCTAAGGTAAGACATGAAGGAACCGCCCATACACCCCCTTCAATACACACCTAAGCGATCCATAAGACTACCAACCATAGGCTTGCCTCGCACGGGAAACAAGTCCACACTCTAAACTAGACATTAGAAGAACATTCATGTATTAAGGACTTCACATAAGTGTCCTTCTCCAATGGGACTTCTAAGTTACACTAAGTGCAATGTGAGAGTAGCATCCCATACTACTACTCCCACTTAGTGCTCCTTGAGGAATCCCTTGGATCAAGCACACTAAATTCATCCTTAATAACTTCATTATATAAAATTTAACTTTAACTTGCTTCCTTAACATTATACCTTAAGTCATCTAACTTCATTTACAACACATGATAACTCATTCATACACTTCATATAAAACACACCAAGACTCCCCTTTCAGAATGTCTACTTTGTGCAATCGATAAATAGCGTCCCATACCACCACCTAACCTAAGTAGTACATTCTTTTAGGAGGCTTAGTCATTGATTCTTTTGTGGGGGATAGCTTTAACCGACATATACCATGAGATCTTGACATGGAATCCCAATATTACCCCTATTGAATGAGGGATCCCCACTTGCCTAGGGTAGGGTCATTCTTTTAGCTTTCACATGGCTTGTCCAATAGCTACACCTATGTGGGCGCGTAGTTAAGAGATAAGGAGATTGTTTCTGAGTAACTCACTCTCTACTCACGAGGAGTACTCATCTCAAGAGTTACATTAGGTACAACATCTCTATTCACAATGTGCACCCACCCCTTCTTCAAATCCTATCGGTGCTAAGCATAACTTCCCCACGGAGTCTTAAACATTCATTACTATAGGTTAAGGGATAACTAATTAGCACTACATCTCAACTCATGAAGGGTACTTATCCCTAGAGGTTACACTGGAACACCACATCTCAACTCACGAAGGGTACTTATCCCTAGAGGTTACACTGGAATACCACATCTCAACTCAAGAAGGGTATCCAACCTCCAACCTATCTTAGAAAGCTCTTGGGAATAGTAAGGTTGCTACTAAACACTTCATCTCAACTCATGAAGAGTGTTCACCCCAAAACTCCCCTTTTCATTCACATTCTTTAGCTTCATTCATTCATTCATTCAAAGTCTGAGTATGTGTACATGTGAGCACACCTTTCACATAATCACCATTTTCATAACATTGACGTCTAATCATGCTTACATCTTCATTCATCATATTACACACTTTAATATGCTTCACATATACAAATACCTCATTTAGACATAGTCTCTACAATCATACATTTCAAGCTTCATACAGCACATCAACAAAACATCATCATTATCATCTTACTTCACATAATATGCCTTCTCGGCCTCATTCACAATACATAAGTAATTCATATTCATGTACTTCAAGTAAACACCGCCACCAAAGGTGGACCATACCACTCAAGAACATTTCATAATAAGAGCTAAACAAGGTAACCAACTTACCATTAATCCAAGCTTTCACCACCTATAATCAATTCCTCAATAATACATCATAAATAGCCCTTAGGGCAGTAGCTAAGTCACAATATAACCATGACGAAACTATAACTCTAACATTATCAAAATCATGTTCATTATACCCATTTCATAAGTCAAAAGTTGATAAAAAGCAATAACATGGTTTCATTGAAGTTTTAGAATTAGAATCACCAACTAACATTAGAAATAACATATTTGGATCCTTTAAAACATTTTCATGCAAGACCCATACTTAGAGTCAAAGATAGAAGAAGTTAGGACTTGAAAATCCTTTTTGAAATTCCTTAGAAATGGCTCCTTGAATGGAAGAGAGTTCAACGATGACTACTATACCTCAATGAGAAGAAACTCATGAATTTTTTTATGAAGAAACGTCCACCACCAGCCCCTTCTATCCCTTCCTTGAGCTCAAGCTTCTATTGGGTTTTGAGAGTCTTTCTTGAGGGAGGGTTTTGAGAGTCTTTCTTGAAGTAGTTCTATACACTAAGGAGAGGGGGAAATAATGTTAGCTATATGGAGATAGTACGCTGCCACTAAGTTTCCTTTATTAGGAATAGAACTTAGGAGATTCACTTCATTGATATTAATCGCAAGTTGGATTTCATGCCAAGAAATGTGGAATCGAATATCCTTACATACCTTGTCCTCTGACCAATATAACAATCACGATTCAACCCCCTTTTCGGTTTTAATCAACAGTTTTATGGTAACTTTTACAGATATTGAGCCCATACAACCCTTAAAATAATGTGTATCACCACACCTCATTCTCTGTCAAATACATACGTTACATATCCTTTCCAAAGATTAACCAAGTTGCACCAACAAGAAAACACATAAAACAGCCCCAAATATTCTTTATCATACAATCAATTATTGAACTCACCACCCCTTGAGTTCTTCATGACAGCACACCCATAATTCCTCACTCAAACTCATACATAAGGAGGAAAAAACTGGAGCAGTCACCTTACCTCAATTTCTACAACTTCTCCTTATATTTGAAATTCTTCAGCTTCCCTTCACACTTAAACCAAAGAAGAAGAAAAAGGTATCTTAATAACTAAGCAAGTGAGAAGTAGCTTCTGGAAATATTCTGCCTTTATACTTATATTTGAGCATGAATAACATGTTCTCCTAATCATCCGTGGGATAATTAAGCTAAATCCAAAAGTTTTTTGACTTACCTTGGTTTGCAGATATGAGAGTTTCTTTAAGAACCATAGAAGAACTTTAAGGCTGTTGTTCTAATCTTTAAGAAAGAAAAGAGAGAGAGAGAGAGAGAGAGAGAGAGAGGTGGAGTTAATCCTCAATATTATGGGTTACAATGGGTGAAAGGATCAGCTCATATTGAATTTATATGGAGCTTTATTGACCCAAAAAAATATCCTCTAGAACCTTCATTTTTTGGTCCACTTTTAGCCACTAATTGGTCAAGTAGGTGATGCACCTGCTTATGTCAAGCAGCTCAAAAGTTCAAACTAGGTGATGCACCTACTTGCTTTCACTTGGGCTTTAACTATATTGGGCCTTAACAGATTTGGCTGCTGGGCTTTCTTTCGATTTTAAGTTGATCTCGATAAAATAAGAAAGTTTATAAAAAATAATCGCCTCTAAATGATATACGAGCCAAAAGATACGATCATTTGAAGTTTCACGAAATGTAACTCAAAAGAGGTAGTTGTGAATTTTTGAACTTCAAACTTCAAACGGTCATAAATCGTGCCTCGGATGTAGGATTGAGGCGATTTTTTCTAATCTGGTTATTTTTTCGAGATCTATGCGAAAAAGCTTCACACACCTCATATGAATTATAGTTTTACTTTTACCGTTATGTGACTTAATATAAGTAAAATTATAATAAGAAAAATCAATCAAATCAAATAAAGGAATTGATTTTACCACGTAGATCTCGAAAAAATAAGCAAGCTTAAAAAAGAATCGCCTCTAAATGATATACGTGACAAAAGTTACGATCATTCAAAGTTTCACGAAATGTAACTCAAAAGAGGTAGTTCTGATTTTTGAACTTCAAACGGTCATAAATCATGCCTAGGATGTCGGATTGAGGCAATTGTTTTCAACCTGGTTATTTTTTCGAGATCTGTGCGATAAAATACCACACACTGAGATAGGGCTTATAGTTTTACTTTTATCGTTCTATGACTAAATATAAGTAAAAGTAAAAGAAGAAAAATATCAAATCAAACAAAGAAATTGAGTTTAACACGTAGATCTTGAAAACATAAGCAAGTTTAAAAAAAGAATAACAAATGATATTCGAGGCAAAGTTATGATCATTTCAAATTCAGGAAATGTACCTCAAAAGAGTTAGTTGTGAGATTTTGAACTTCAAACGGTCATAAATCGTGCCTCAGATGTCGGATTAAGACGATTGTTTTTTCAATCTGGTTATTTTTTTGAGATCTACGCGAAAAAATACCACACGCACTGATATATGACTTCTAGTTTTACTTTTATCATAGTGTGACTAAATATAAGTAAAATTATAAGAAGAAAAAATAATCAAATCAAATAAAGGAATTGAGTTTACCACGTAGAGTTAAAAAAATAAGCAAGTTTAAAAAAAGAATTGCCTCTAAATGATATTCGAGGAAAAGTTACGATCATTTGAAGTTACACGAAATGTAACTCAAAAGAGGTAGTTGTGAATTTTTGAACTTCAAAACGGTCATAAATCGTGCCTCGGATATCCGATTGAGGCAAAAAAATTTCAATCTGGTTATTTTCTTGAGATCTACCCGAAAAAGCCCCACTCACTGAGATAGGACGTATAATTTTACTTTTATCGTTGTGTGACTAAATATAAGTAAAATTATAAGAAGAAAAAAAATAAAATCAAATAAAGGAATTGAGTTTACCATGTAGATCTCGAATAAATAAGCAAGTTCAAAAATAGATTCTCCCTAAATGATATTCGAGGCAAAAGTTACGATCATTTGAAGTTTCACGAAATGTAAATAAAAAGAGGTAGTTCTGAATTTTTTAACTTCAAACTGTCATAAATCGTGCCTCGGATGTCGGATTGAGGCAATTTGTTTATTTCGTTATTTTTTTTAGATCTACCTGAAAAAATACCACACACTGAGATAGGACTTATAGTTTTACTTTTATCGTTGTGTGACTAAATATAAGTAAAATTATAAGAAGAAAAAACAATCAAATCAAATAAAGGAATTTAGTTTACCACGTAGATCGTAAAGAAATAAGCAAATTCAAAAAAAACAGAATCGCCTTTAAATGATATTCGAGGCAAAAGTTATGATCATTTGATGTTTCACGAAATGTAACTAAAAGAGGTAGTTATGAATTTTTTAACTTCAAACAGTCATAAATCGTACCTAGGATGTCGAATTGAGGCAAATTTTTTTCAATATGGTTATTTTTTAGAGATCTCCGTGATAAAATACCATACACTGAGATAGGATTTATAGTTTTACTTTTATCTTTGTGTGACTAAACCTAAGTAAAATCATAAGAAGAAGAAAAATTAAATCAAATAAAGGAATTGAGTTTACCACATTGATCTCGAAAAAATAAGCAAGTTTAAAAATGAATCGCCATCATATGATATTCGTGACAAAAGTTACGGTCATTTGAAGTTTCCCGAAATGTAAATCAAAAGGGGTAGATGTCAATTTTCGAACTTCAAACTGTCATAAATCGTGCCTCGGATGTCGGATTGAGGCAATCCTTTTTTTCAATCTGGATATTTTTTCGAGATATATAGGAAAATATCACACACTGAGATATGATTTATTGTTTTACTTTTTATCATTGTGTGACTAAATTTAAGTAAAACTATAAGAAGAAAAAAAATCAAATCAAATAAATGAATTGAGTTTACCCCGTAGATCTCAAAAAAATAAGCAAGTTTAAAAAAAGAATCGCCTCTAAATGATATTCGAGGCAAAAGTTACGATCATTTGAAAATTCACGAAATGTAACTCAAAAGAGGTAGTTATAAATTTTTGAACTTCAAAATGTTATAAATCGCAATTTGGCTATATTTTCAAGATTTACCCGAAAAAACACCACACACTGAGATATGACTTATAATTTTACTTTTATCGTTGTATGAGTAAATATAAATAAAATTATAAGAAGAAAAATAAATCATATCAACTAAAGGAATTGAGTTTACCACGTAGAACTAGAAAAAATAAGCAAGTTTTAAAAAAGAATCGCCTCAAAATGATCTTCAAAGCAATAGTTATGATCATTTAAAGTTTGACGAAATGTAACTCAAAAGAGGTAATTGTGAATTTTTCAAATCTAAACGGATAAATCGTGTCTCGGATGTCGAATTGAGACGATTAATTTTTCAATCTAGTTATTTATTCGAAACCTACGCGAAAAAAAACCACACACTGAGATAGTACTTATAGTTTTATTTTTATCGTTGTGCGACTAAATATAAGTAAAATTTTAAGAATAAAAACAAATCAAATCAAATAAAGAATTGAGTTTACCACGTAGATCTCGAAAAAATAAGCAAGTTTTAACAAATCGCCACTAAATGATATTCGAGGCAAAAATTAGGATCATTTGAAGTTTCATGATATGTAACTCAAAAGAGGTAATTGTGAATTTTTGAACTTGAAACGGTTATGAATCATGTCTTAGATATCGAAGGCGGTTTTTTATTTCAATCTGGTTATTTTTCGAGATCTACGCAAAAAAATACCACACACTGAGATAGGACTTATTGTTTTACTCTAATTGTTGTGTGACTAAATATAAGTAAAATTATAAGAAGAGAATAATAATCGAATCAAATAATGAAATTGAGTTTACCAAGTAGATCTCAAAA
The DNA here is from genome assembly GCA_022817965.1 of Solanum lycopersicoides. Taxonomy (NCBI): domain Eukaryota; kingdom Viridiplantae; phylum Streptophyta; class Magnoliopsida; order Solanales; family Solanaceae; genus Solanum; species Solanum lycopersicoides. The sequence goes on from CM040619.1 coordinate 3,702,783, forward strand.
AAATAAGCAAGTTTAAAAAGATAATCGCCTCTAAATGATATTTGAGGCAAAAGTTACGATCATTTGAAGTTTCACGAAATGTAACTCAAAAGAGGTAGTTGTGAATTTTTGAACTTCAAACGGTCGTAAAATCGTTCCTTGGATCTTGGATTGAGATGATTTATTTTTCAATCTGCTTATTTAAGTCTTTATGTGACTAAATACAAGTAAATTCATAAGAAGAAAACAAATCAAGTCAAAATAAGGAATTGAGTTTACCATGTGGATTTCGAAAAAATAAACAAGTTTAAAAAACAGAATCTCTCTAAATGATATTCGAGGCAAAAGTTACCATCATTGGAAGTTTCACGAAATGTAACTCAAAAGAGGTAGTTATGAATTTTTGAACTTCAAACGGTCATAAATTGTGCCTCAGATGTCGGATAGAGGCGATAATTTTTTTTAATCCTGTTATTTTTTTTAGATCTATTAGAAAAAACACCACACACTGAGATATTTGACTTATAGTTTTACTTTTATCGTTGAGTCACTAAATATAAGTAAAATTATAAGAAGAAAAAATCAAATCAAATAAAGGAATTTAGTTTACCACGTAGATCTTAAATAAATAAGCAAATTTAAAAAGAGAATCACCTCGAAATGATTTTCGAGACAAAAGTTACGATCATTTGAAGTTTACGAAATGTAACTCAAAAGAGGTAGTTCTGAATTTTTGAACTTCAAACAGTCATAAATCATGCCTAGGATGTAGGATCGAGGCATTTTTTTTAATCTTGTTATTTTTTCGAGATCCGCGCGATAAAATACTACACACTGAGATAGGACATATAGTTTTACTTTTATCGTTGTGTGACTAAATATAAGTAAAATCATAAGAAGAAGAAAAATTAAATCAAATAAAGGAATTGAGTTTACCACATCGATCTCGAAAAAATAAGCAAGTTTAAAAAAAGAATCGCCTCTATATGATATTCGTGACAAATGTTACGATCATTTGAAATTTCACGAAATGTAAATCAAAAGGGGCAGTTTTGAATTTTTGAACTTCAAAAGGTCATAAATCGTGCCTCGGATGTCGGATTGAGGCAATCTTTTTTTTTTCAATCTGGTTATTTTTTCAAGATATATGCGAAAAATACCACACACTGAGATTTGACTTATTATTTTACTTTTATCATTGTGTGACTAAGTATAAGTAAAATTATAAGAAGAAAAAAAATCAAATCAAATAAATGAATTGAGTTTACCCCGTAGATCTCGAAAAAATAAGGAAGTTTAAAAAAAGAATCGCCTCTAAATGATATTTGAGGCAAAAGTTACAATTATTTGAAGTTTCATGAAATGTAACTTAAACGAGGTTGTTTTGAATTTTCGAACTTCAAACAGTCATAAATCGTGTCTCGATTGTCGGATTGAGGCGAGTTTTTTAAAATCTGGTTATTGTTTTCGAGATCTGTGCGAAAAAACTCCACATATTGAGATAGGACTTATAGTTTTACTTTTATCATTGTGTGACTAAATATAAGTAAAATTATAAGAAGAAAAAATAATCAAATCAAATAAAGAAATTGAGTTTACCACGTAGAGCTCGAAAAATAAAGAATCGCCTCTAAATGATATTCGAGACAAAAGTTATTATCATTTGAAATTTAAGGAAATGTAGCCCAAAAGAGGTATTTGTAAATTTTTACACTCCAAACAGTCATAAATCGTGCCTCGAATTTCGAATTGAGGCAATTGTTTTTTCTAATTTTGTTATTTATTCGAGATCTATGCGAAAAAATATCACATATTGAGATAAGACTTATTATTTTACTTTTTTTGTTGTGTGACAAAATATAAGTAAAATTATAAGAAGAAGAAAATCAAATCAAATAAAGGAGTTGAGTTTACCACGTAGATCTCGAAAAATAAGCAAGTTTAAAAAAAGAATCGTCTCTAAATGATATTCGAGGTAAAAGTTACGATTATTTGAAGTTTCACGAACTGTAACTCAAAAGAGGTAGTTGTGAGATTTTAAACTTCAAACGGTTATAAATCGTGCCTCAGATATCGGATTGAGGCAAATTTTTTTCACTCTGATAATTTTTTCGAGAACTCTACGAGAAAAAGTACCTCAAACTGAGATAGGACTTATAATTTTACTTTTTTCGTTATGTGACTATTAGTAAAAATTATAAGAAGAAAAAGAAATCAAATGAAAATAAAAAATTGAGTTTACCACGTAGATCTCGAAAAAAAAAAAAAGTTCTGAACAATGAATTGCCTCTAAATGATATTCGAGGCAAAAGTTACCATCATTGGAAGTTTCACGAAATGTAACTCAAAAGAGGTAGTTATGAATTTTTGAACTTCAAACGGTCATAAATTGTGCCTCAGATGTCGGATTGAGGCGATAATTTTTTATAATCCTGTTATTTTTTTTAGATCTATTAGAAAAAACACCACACACTGAGATATATAACTTATAGTTTTACTTTTATCGTTGTGTCACTAAATATAAGTAAAATTATAAGAAGAAAAAATCAAATCAAATAAAGGAATTTAGTTTACCACGTAGATCTTAAATAAATAAGCAAATTTAAAAAGAGAATCACCTCGAAATGATTATCGAGACAAAAGTTACGATCATTTGAAGTTTACGAAATGTAACTCAAAAGAGGTTGTTCTGAATTTTTGAACTTCAAACAGTCATAAATCATGCCTAGGATATCGAATCGAGGCAATTTTTTTCAATCTGGTTATTTTTTCGAGATCCGCGCGATAACATATAGTTTTACTTTTATCGTTGTGTGACTAAATATAAGTAAAATCATAAGAAGAAGAAAAATTAAATCAAATAAAGGAATTGAGTTTACTACATCGATCTCAAAAAAATAAGCAAGTTTAAAAAAAGAATCGCCTCTATATGATATTCGTGACAAATGTTACGATCATTTGAAGTTTCACGAAATGTAAATCAAAAGGGGCAGTTTTGAATTTTTGAACTTCAAATGGTCATAAATCGTGCCTCGGATGTAGGATTGAGGCAATCTTTTTTTTTTTTTCAATCTAGTTATTTTTTCAAGATATATGCGAAAAATACCACACACTGAGATATGACTTATTATTTTACTTTTATCATTGTGTGACTAAGTATAAGTAAAATTATAAGAAGAAAAAAAATCAAATCAAATAAATGAATTGAGTTTACCCCGTAGATCTCGAAAAAATAAGGATGTTTAAAAAAAATCGCCTCTAAATGATATTTGAGGCAAAAGTTACAATTATTTGAAGTTTCATGAAATGTAACTTAAACGAGGTAGTTGTGAATTTTTGAACTTCAAACAGTCATAAATCGTGCATCGAATGTCGGATTGAGGCGAGTTTTTTAAAATTTGGTTATTTTTTCGAGATCTATGCGAAAAAACTCCACACATTGAGATAGGACTCATAGTTTTACTTTTATCATTGTGTTACTAAATATAAGTAAAATTATAGGAAGAAAAAATAATCAAATCAAATAAAGAAATTGAGTTTACCACGTAGAGCTCGAAAAATAAAGAATCGCCTCTAAATGATATTCGAGAAAAAAGTTACGATCATTTGAAGTTTGACGAAATGTAGCTCAAAAGAGGTAATTGTGATTTTTTTGAATTCCAAACGGTCATAAATCATGCCTCGAATTTCGAATTGAGGCGATTGTTTTTTCGAATTTGTTTATTTATTCTAGTTCTATGCGAAAAAACACCACATGTTGAGATAGGACTTATTATTTTACTTTTTTCGTTGTTTGACTAAATATAAGTAAAATTATAAGAAGAAAAAAATCAAATCAAATAACAGAATTGAGTTTACCACATAGATCTCAAAAAATAAGCAAGTTTAAAAAAAGAATCGCCTCTAAATGATATTCGAGGTAAAAGTTACAATTATTTGAAGTTTCACGAACTGTAACTCAAAAGAGGTAGTTCTGTGATTTTGAACTTCAAACGGTTATAAATCGTGCCTCAGATATCGGATTGAGGCAAAAAATTTACACTCTGTTTATTTTTTCGAGAACTCTACGGAAAAAACACCTCAAACTGAGGTAGGACTTATAGTTTTACTTTTTTCGTTGTGTGACTAAATATAAGTAAAACTTATAAGAAGAAAAAGAAATCAAATCAAATGAAGGAATTGAGTTTATACCACGTAGAACTCGGGAAAAAAAGCAAGTTCTGAACAAAGAATCGCCTCTAACTGATATTCGAGGCAAAAGTTACGATCATTTCAAGTTTCACAAAATGTAATAAAAAGGTGTAGTTGTGAATTTTTAAACTTTAAACGGTCATAAATCATGCCTCGGATGTTGGATTGAGGCAATCTTTCTTTT
>CM040619.1:3707161-3769121 GCA_022817965.1 Solanum lycopersicoides
CAATATGGTTACATGCTTTTGAGATCTACGTGACCAAAACACCACAAATTGAGATATGACTTATTGTTTTACTTTATCATTGTTTGACTATTATTAAGGTAAATAGTAAGAAGAAAAAATCAAATCAAAAATGAATTGAGTTTACACCGTAGATCTCGAAAAAAGAAGCAAGTTATAAAATAAATCGCCTCTAAATGATATTTGACGGCAAAAGTTTACGATAGTTGAAGTTTCACGAAAATTTTTAACTCAAAAGAGGTAGTGGTGAATTTTTTAAACTTCAAACGGTTGTAAATACCTGCCTTTGATATCGAATTGGAGGCGATTTTTTTTCAATCTGGATTATTTATTCGAGATCTATGCAAAAAAACACCACACGCTGAGATAGTACTTATAGTTTTATTTTTATTTATGTGCGAAATATATGTAAAATTATAAGACAAAAACAAATCAAAATCAAATAAGAATTGAGTTTACCACGGTAGATGCTCGAAAAAATAAGCAAGTTTTACAAAAGTTGCCTAAAATGATATTCGAGGCAAAAGTGTACGATCATTTAAAGTTTCACGAAGTAACTCAAAAGCATGGTAATAGTGAATATTTGATCCTAAACGGTTTATAAATCGTGTCTCAGATGTCGAAGTGATTTTTATTTCAATCTGGTTATTTTTTTGAGATACACGCCAAAAAAATTACCACACACCTGAGATAGGACTTTCTGTTTACTTTTATTGTTGTGTGACTAATATAAGTTAAAGTTATAAGAAGAGAATAATAATTAATTAAATAATAAATTGAGTTTAACGTGAGATTCTTCAAAAAATAATCAAGTTTTAAAAAAAGAATCTGCCTCTAAATGATATTTGAGACAAAAGTTACGCATCATTTGAAATTTCACGAAATGTAACTCAAAAGCAAGTAGTTATGAATTTTGAACTTCAAACGGTGTAAATCGTGCTTAACATCTCGGATATGAGACAGATTTCTTTTTCAAATCATGGTTATTTAGTCTTTGGTGTGACTAAATACAAGTAATTCATAAGAAAAAAAAAATCAAATCAAATAAGGAATGAGTTTACCATGTAGATTTCAAAAAAATAAACAAAGTTTAAAAAACAGAATCGTCTCTAAATGATATTCGAGGCAAAAGTTCATTGAGTCATTGGAAGTTTCATGAAATGCTAACCTCAAAAGACTGGTAGTTATGAATTTTTGAACTTCCAACGCGTCATAAATCGTGCCTCAGATGTTGGATTAAGCCTTGAGGCGATATTTTTTTCAAATCTGTTATTTTTTCGAAATCTATGAGAAAAAAACAACACACATGAGATTTAATGACTTATAGTTTTACATTTATCTTTAGTGTCACGTAAAATATAAGTAACTTAATAAGAACAACAAAATCAAATCAAATAAAAGAAGAAATTTAGTTTACACGGTAGAGTCTTAAATAAATAAGCAAATTTAAAAACAGAAATCACCTCTGAATGATGTTCGAGGCAGAGTAACGATCATTTTGAAGTTTCACGAAATGTAACTCAAAAGAGGTAGTTACGAATTTTTAAACTTCCAAACAGTCATAAATCGTGCCTCGGATGTCGGATTGAGGTGAGTTTTTTTAAAATCTGGTTGATTTTTTCGAGATTATGCGAAAATACTCCACACATTGAGATAGGACTCATAGTTTTACTTTTATCATTGTGTACAAATATAAGTAAAATTATAAGAAGAAAAAATAATCAAATTCAGATAAAGAAATGAGTGTACCACATAGAAGCTCAAAAAATAAAAAATCGCCTCTAAATGATATTCGAGACAAAAAATTACGATCATTGAAGTTTGACGAAATGTAGCTCAAAAGAGGTAATAGTGCATTTTATTTGGAATTCCAAACGGTCATAAATCATGCCTCGAATTCGAATTGAGGCGATTGTTTTTTCGAATTTGGTTATATTCTAGTTCTATGCGAAAAAACACCACATGTTGAGATAGCGACTTATTATTTTACTTTTTTCGTTGGTACATACTTGTGATAAATATAAGTTAAACTTATAAAGAAGAAAAAAATTAAATCAAATAAGGAATTGATGTTTACCACATAGATCTCGAAAAAATAAGCAAGTTTAAAAAAGAATCGCCTCTACATGATATTCATGTAAAGTTACGATTATTGAAGTTTCACCGAAACTGTAACTCCAAAGAGGTAGTTCTGAGATTTTGAACTTCAAACGGTATAACGTGCCTCAGAATCGGAGGGAATTGAGGGAAAAAATTTCACTCTGTTATTGTTTCGAGAACTCTACGCGAAAAAACACCTCAAAACTGAGGTAGGCACTTTATAGTTTTTACTTTTTCGTTGTGTGACAAATTATAAGGTTAAAAATTATAGAAAAAAGAAATCAAATCAAAATGAAAGCGAATTGAGTTTACACGTAGATCTCGAAAAAAAAAAGCAAGTTCTGGAAAAAGAATCGCCTCTAACTGATATTCGAGGCAAAAGTTACGATTCATTTCAAGTTTCACAAAATGTAATCAAAAGGGTTAAGTTGTGGAATTTTTTTTTTAAACTTAAACGCGTCCAAAATTCATGCCTCGGTGTTGGATTTGAGGCAATCTTTTTTTTCAATATGTTACTGTTATTGAGATCTACGTGACAAAACACCATAAATGAGATTATGACTTTTGTTTTAACTTTTATCATGTTTGACTAAGTATAAGTAAAATTATAAGAAGAAAAAAAATCAAATCAAATAAATTGAATGAGTTACAAACCGTAGATCTGCGAAAAAATAAGCAAGTTTAAAAATGAACGCCTCAAAATGAATTTGGAGGCAAAAGTTACGCATTATTTGAAGTTTCACGAAATTTAACTCAAAAGAGGTAGTGGTGAAATTTTTAAACTTCGAAAGGTTTGTAATCCTGCCTCGGATGTCGGAATTGAGCGCAATTTGTTTTTTCAATCTTGTTATTTATTCGACATCTATGCGAAAAAAACACCACACGCTGCAGATAGCTAACTATAGTTTTATTTTTATTACTGTGCAAATTATAAGTTAAAATTATAAGAACAAAAAACAAATCAAATAAAATAAAGAATTGAGTTTACCACGTAGATCTCGAAAAAATAAGCAAGTTTAAAAAAATTGCCTCAAAATGAATTTGAGGCCAAATGTTACGATCATTAAAGTTTTCACAAAATACTCAAAAGAGGTAATAGTGAATATTTTGAACTCTAAACGTTATAAATCGTGTTCTCAGATGTCGAAGGTTTTGATTTTTTATTTCAATTCGGTTATTTTTTTGAGACCACGCAAAAAAAATACCACACACTGAGATAGGACTTTCTGTTTACTTTTATTGTTGTGTGACTAATTCATAAGTAAAGTTATAAGAAGAGGAATAATAATTAATTAATAATGAATGAGTTAACGTGTAGATCTCAAAAAAAATAATCAAGTTAAAAAAGAATCGCCTCTAAATGATATTTGAGGCAAAAGTTACGATCATTTGAAGTTCACGAAATGTAACTCAAAAGAAAGTAGTTATGAATTTTTGAACTTCAAACGGTCGTTAAATGTGCCTTACATCTCAAAGATTGAGACGATTTCTTTTTCAATCTGGTTATTCAGTCTTTGTTGTGACAAATACAAATAAATACTAGAAAAAAACAAATCAAATATAAAGGAATTGAGTTTCCATGCTAGATTTTCGAAAAAAATAACAAGATTTAAAAAAACAAAACATCTCTAAATGATATTCGAGGCAAAAAGTTACGATCATTGGAAAGTTTCATGAAATATTAACTCAAAAGAGGTAGTTTATGAATTTGACTCCAACGCGTTCATAAATCGTGCCTCAGATGTTGGATTAAGCCTTGAGGCGATATTTTTTTTCAATCTTGTTATTTTTTCGAGATCTATTGGAGAAAAAAAACACACACACTGAGATATATGACTATAGTTTTACATTATCTTTTGCACAAATATAAGGTAAAATTATAAGAACAACAAAATTAAAATAAATTAAAGGAAATTTAGTTACCCACGTAGATCTTAAATAATAAAGCAAATTTAAAACTGAATCACCTCTAAATGATGTTCGGAAGCAAGAGTAACGATCATTTAAGTTCACGAATCTAACTCAAAAGAGGTAGTTACGAATTTTTGAACTTTCAAACAGTCATAAATCGTTTGCCGTCGGATGGTCGGATTGAGTGTGAGTGGTTTTTTAACAATCTGGTTATTTTTTCGAGATCTATGTGGAAAACTCCACACATTGCAGATAGGACTCATAGTTTTACTTTATCATTGTGTTACTTAAATATAAGTAAATATAAGAAGCAAAAAAATAATCAAAATCAGATAAAGAAATTGAGTTTACCCACGTAGAGCTCAAAAAATAAAAGAATCGCCTCTAAAATGTATTCGAGGACCAAAAATTACGATCATTTGACAGTTTGACGGAAATGTAGCTCAAAGAGGTAATTGTATTTTTTTGAATCAAAACGGCGTCATAAATCATGCCTCGAATTTTCGAATTTAGGCGATTGTTTTTTCCGAATTTGGTTAATTTATTCTAGTTCTATGCGAAAAAACACCCACATTGTTGAGAAGGATATTATTTTACTTTTTTCGTTGTGGACTAAATATAAGTAAAATTATTAAGAAGAAAAAATTAAATCAAATAAAGGAATTGACGTTTACCACATAGATCTCGAAAAATAAGCAAGATTTAAAAAAAGAATCGCCTCTAAATGATTATTCGAGGTAAAAGTTACGTTATTTGATGTTTCACGAACTGTAAACTCCAAAGAGTAGTTTCTGAGATTTGAACTTTCAAACAGTATTAAAACCGTGCCTCAGATATCGGATTGAGGCAAAAAATTTCCACTCTGTTAATTTTTTCGAGAACCTCTTACTGGAAAAAACACCCTCAAACCTGATCAAAACCCATTAAGACGGACAGGCACCCGATGCCCTAAAGGCCCGAGAGAACCAACCTACAACCTGTTCTTACTGAGCATATACTATAACAATTGAGACAAGTTAACTTTGGATGCAGCGATACAAACCAACGTAAGTAGATCCAAAAGTTATATACAAGACTTGGCCGTTTAGGCCACAACTCCTTAAGACACAACTGAACCATGTACATACGTCTACAAAGCCTCTAAAAGATAGAAGACTAGAGTAGGTCGGGACAGACCCCGCCTTACCCTTAACTACGATACAATACCAAACGAATTTACCAAGGACTTAATAAAGCTCCGAATCAACTTGGAGCTCACCAAAAGTAGCAGAATTTCGAGTGCTCCTACTGAGGAGGTCTACTAGCTGGAGTACCTGAGCCTGCAGCATGAAATGCAGCGTCCCCAATACGGGACGTCAGTACGAAAAATGTACTGAATATGTAAGGCAAAAAGTATATGTAATACAAGGCACAAATGAAATCAAGTAGCAACATATGAGTGCATAGATTAGGAGAGAAGACCACCTTTGCTTACTCTTGTGGAATCAAGTAAGCTACATTCTTTTCTTTACCTTCTTTGTATGTTATAATCTTTGTTGGGCATGTGATACAAGTGACCAGCTGATCAGTGGTAGAAGAGGATGACCCATGCTAGGCGTATTAACCCCTGGGATGCGGTCCTCATAATTACACAACTTGGGATCGGCCCATGCTAGGCTTTCGCCCCTGAGCTGCCACCCTTCTATACCAATAGGGATCGGCCCATGCTAGGCTTTCGCCCCTAAGCTGCCACCCTTAATTAAATAGATTTCTTCACTTAGATTCTTTAATCTTTGAGATTATTGTTAATCAGTTCATAACTCTTTTGAGATGTTATTTTGGATAATCGTAACACTTTGAGATGTTGATTTGGTGGTCATAATCATCTTGGAGACATGAAATTACGGAACAGTAGTGGAATACATGAAAACAATACTTTGAGGCAGTAACAATGACATAAGGAGCTATGAAACATCAACACCTTACTTTAAGACCTTAATGGCACAATTGACTTCAATTGGCTTAGGAGAAGGATTCATCAAACTTTCTTTTGCAAATACCATTTCTATAACAGCACAAGGGGAAATTACACAAGTATAGAGTAGTGAACATATAATGAAGTAGTTCCATGTACTTAGAATGGGGAAAGAAATATTGTTAGCTATTTGGAGATAGTACGCTGCCACCATGCTTCCTTTTCTAGAAATAGAACTTATGAGAATCACTTCATTGATATTAATTGCAGGTGGCAGATTTCATGCCAAAAGGATATAGAATCGAATAGCCTTACATACCTTATATTTATGACCAATACCACTATCACGATTCAGCCTTCCTTATTGGGTGCTAATCTACAACATAAGTCATGATTAAGCTAACATCAGCAGCTAATCACAATAAGGTTCTCCAAAACAGTAGCTAAAATATTTGATGGAAATCAGGCCCATACAACCCTTACATAAATGGTGAACCACCACACCCTTCCTCTACACATTAATACAACTTCAACATCATTTCCAGAGATACCCAAACAGCCCTCAACAACAATATTCATAAGGCAGCCACTAACAATCTCAAATCTTTCAGCATAATAGGAGAATATTGACTCAAAGATTTATCACAATCCATGAATTCTTGATAAACATATACAAAATTCTCCACTCCAAACATTATCAAAGAGAGGAAAACAAATGGGTTGAAGTCTTACCTTAATTCTGAAAATTTATCCTCTAAACTTGTACTTCAAGAATTCAAACTTTCCTTCAAACTCTTACTTGAAAAATTAGACAGCACTCAAGAACTCTAAGGTGTTTTAGGGCTGCTAATTGAAGCCAAGAGAGACCAAGAAAGAACTTAGGAAATCTGAAATTTTTGCAAGTTCAAAATGGAGAATAAGACTTGATCCTTATCCTTTGAAAAAGGAAGTGTTATGGCCGACACTCTTGACCAAATTTGGGCCATATAATGTCAAGTAGGTGCCCCACCTGCTTGTCCTTTTAACTTGGGCCTTTTGGACTTAATATTATTGGACCTTGGCTGTCCATTTTTCCTTTGTTCTTTTAATCAGCTTGGGACAGATTAGTGCAAGTAGGTGGTACACACTTGGCCCAATAACATGGTAAAACAAATCTTAGGAGGTCATGTACTTACTTAGTTTCACTTGGGCTTTATCCATAATGGCCAATTGGCAGATTTGGCTGTTGGGCCTTCTTTCATTCACATTTTCTTTAATAGGTTTGGGCTTCAAATGAGCCCCTAAATATAAGCCTAAATCTGGTCAATCAAACTTGGGCCCTTTAACTATAATATAGATCAAGTAGGTGATGCAGCTGCTAGCTCAATTACCACCTTACTATAATTACTTAAATACTTTCCATCGGAGTTAACTTGCAATACATATGCTAAAACGTGCAAGGCATTACATCACCTTCCAAGCTAGTTTAAACCAACACTAATCATGTAAGAAACATGATCCCTCACCTACACTATAAGTATATGTCAAGTATAACATGAATAGAACTACCACATACAAAAATACAGGCCGTTACATCCTTCCCCCCTTGGAACATTCGTCCTCGAATGTTAGCATGGTTGTGCGGCCTAAACAAGTTCAAGCCTAAGCTAGTACTACTATTAATCACATTGAACATATAGACTTATACTTACTTGTCAATGCCTCCACTAACATTTTGATCATTCCCACCAGTGTGGAAGAGGTGAGGATACTTCAATTTCATTGCTTCTTCTGCTTCCCATGTAACTTCTTCTACTTGTTGGTTTCTCCATAGAACTTTTACAGAAGCTACTTCTTTATTTCTTAACTTCCTAACTTGTCGATCCAGAATAGCAATGGGTACTTCTTCATAAGTGAGATCTCCTGTAACCTGTACGTCTTCAGTAGGAGTAATACGAAATGGATCACCTACGCATTTCCGTAGCATTGAGACATGGAACACCGGATGAACTGATGAAAGCTCTTGTGGTAGCTCTAACTCATAGGCTACTTGGCCAAATTTTCGGATAATCTTATATGGCCCTATATAGCGTGGACTCAGCTTTCCCTTTTTACCAAACCTCATTACCCCTTTCATCGGAGACACCTTCAAGAACACCCAATCCCCTATAGAAAATTCTAGTCCTCTCCTTCTAATATCTGCATATGATTTATGTCGACTTTGAGCTGTTTCTAGCCGCTGCTGTATCACTTTGACTTTTTCCATAGCTTGATGAACAAGATCTGGCCCAAATAAGGAAGTTTCACCCATTTCGAACCAGCCAATTGGTGATCTACACTTTCGACCATATAAAGCTTCATAAGGTGCCATTTTAATGCTCGAATGATAGCTATTGTTATAAGCAAATTCAATAAGTGGTAGGTGATCATCCCAGCTACCCTTGAAATCTAATATACAAGCTCGCAGCATATCCTCAAGTGTCTGAATCGTACGTTCTGCCTGACCATCCGTTTGAGGATGAAAGGCTGTACTTAAATTCACTTGTGTTCCCAAACTCTTTTGAAATGACTTCCAAAAATTTGCTGTAAATTGAGCTCCTCTATCCGATATTATAGAGATTGGCACTCCATGTAGTCGAACTATCTCTTTAATGTACAACCTCGCATACTCTTCAGCTGTATAAGTAGTCTTCACCGGCAAGAAGTGTGCTGCTTTGGTAAGTCTATCAACTATTACCCATATGGAGTCAAACTTCCGGAATGAGCGAGGCAAACCAGTAACAAAATCCATGTTGATCATGTCCCATTTCCAAATTGGAAGTTCTATACGCTGCATGTAACCTCCGGGCTTTTGGTGTTCTACTTTTACCTGTTGACAGTTTGGACACTGAGCCACGAATTCTGCAATGTTCTTCTTCATGTTCCCCCACCAATACATTTCTTTCAAGTCATGATACATTTTAGTTGACCCCGGATGAACAGAGTACCTTGAATTATGTGCTTCCATCATGATCCTCTTTCTTAGTTCATCTATATTAGGTACACACAATCTGTTTTGACATCGAAGTACTCCGTCTTGCTTAAGCTCAAACGCCTTTGTCATACCATGTAGTACATTCTCTTTAAGTTGTAAAAGAATTGGATCAGTGTACTGCTTCTCTTTCACTTCCACTATTAACGAGGATTCTGCCGCATTTTGCACAATTACCCCTTCGTCTTGAGATTCAAGAAGGCGAACGCCCAAGTTAGCTAGTTGGGAAAGATCCTTAGTCATTCCTTGTCTTTCCATAGACTTCCCATAAGTGGTTGCCATTATTTTACGGCTTAAAGCATCAGCTACTACATTAGCTTTACCGGGATGATATAAGATGTCAATGTCATAATCTTTTAATAGCTCCAGCCACCTTCGCTGCCTCAGATTTAAGTCTTTTTGCTTAAAAATATATTGCAAGCTTTTGTGATCAGTGTATATGTCAACATGAACTCCATACAAGTAGTGGCGCCATATCTTCAAAGCAAACACAACTGCTGCTAGCTCTAGATCATGGGTTGGATAATTTTTCTCATGTGGCCGCAGCTGCCTTGAGCCATAAGCTATAACTTTACCATGCTGCATCAATACACAACCTAAGCCCACTCCCGAAGCATCACAATACACTACATAGCCTTCTGTACCTTCTGGAAGTACCAACACAGGTGTAGAAGTTAATTTACTCTTCAGCTCTTGGAAGCTTCTTTCACACTCATCGCTCCACAGAAACTTGGTTCCTTTGTGTGTTAGCTTTGTTAAGGGTGCAGCCATGGAAGAGAATCCTTCAACAAACCTTCTGTAATAACCTGCCAATCCAAGAAAACTACGGATCTCCGTAGGCGTTGTAGGTCTTGGCCATTTTTTCACGGCTTCTATTTTCTGGTTATCAACCCTTATTCCTTCCTCGGATACGATATGACCTAGGAATGCCACAGATTTCAACCAAAACTCACATTTAGAGAACTTTGCATACAATTTACGATCACGGAGAATTTGTAAAACCTGCCGCAAGTGATTAGCATGATCCTCTTCCGATCTTGAATACACCAAAATGTCATCTATGAACACTATCACAAACACATCTAAGAATGGCTTGAACACCCTATTCATCAAATCCATAAAAGCTGCTGGTGCATTTGTTAGCCCAAATGACATGACTAAGAACTCAAAATGACCATACCGTGTTCGGAAAGCTGTCTTGGGTATATCTTTGTCCTTGACCCTCACTTGGTGATAACCTGACCTCAGGTCGATCTTTGAAAAACACCTAGCACCTTGTAATTGATCAAACAGATCATCAATTCTAGGGAGGGGATATTTGTTCTTAATTGTTACCTTATTCAACTGCCGGTAGTCGATACACATTCTTAATGAGCCATCCTTTTTGCGTACAAATAAAACTGGTGCTCCCCATGGCGACACACTAGGCCTTATGAATCCTTTCTGTAATAAGTCTTTTAACTGCTCTTTCAACTCTCGTAATTCTGCCGGAGCCATTCTATATGGAGGAATTGAGATAGGTTGAGTATCTGAAAGCACATCAATACCGAACTCTACTTCTCGTTCTGGAGGCAAACCGGGAAGATCTTCAGGAAACACATCTGGAAATTCATTTACCACCGGAATGGATTGAAGGGTTGGTGGCTCTGCATCTACATTTTTCACTCTAACCAGATGGCATATGTATCCTTTGGAAATCATCTTCTTTGCCTTAAGATAAGAAATAAATTTACCTCTTGGCATCCCAATATTACCTTTCCATTCGAGGACTATCTCTTTTGGAAATTGGAAATGCACTATCTTAGTTCGGCAATCTACTGTGGCATAACAAGAAGCTAACCAATCCATACCCATTATAACATCAAAATCTACCATGTCTAGCTCAACAAGGTCAGCCAATGTATCGCGATCACAAACAGTTACAATGCAATTACGATAAACTCTCCTAGCTATAATAGATTCACCAATCGGTGTAGACACTTCAAATGGCTTCGCTAATAATTCTGGTGTTGTTTTGAACTTTCCAGCAATCAATGGTGTAACATATGATAGTGTAGACCCCGGATCTATTAATGCATATACAATATGTGAAAAGATGGACAATGTACCTGTAACCACATCCGGCGACGCTTCTAAATTTTGTCGATCCCCTAGTGCATATGTGCGATTCTGACCTCCACTAGAACTAGCTGCTCCCCTAGCTCCTCTACCACGACCTGTAGGCATATGTAGTCCCCTACCTAAAGAAGGGGTTGATGAGGTCGACGCAACAACTGATCTAGTTGGTTGAACAATGCCACCCACTCCCCTATGAGGGCAGTTTCTCATCATATGCCCTGGTGTGCCACACCAAAAACAAACATCCGTCCCAAACCTGCATGCACCTAGATGATTCCTTCCACATTGTTTACAAGGCTGTCGTGGAGGCCTTGATTGGCTCGTACTTCCTTGCTCTTGATGACTGCCTTGGCTTTCACTTCTTTGCCAAAACTGATTGCCTCTAAACCCTTGGAACCGTGGTGGAGCACTAGCTGTAGAGTAGAAAGATGATGGCCTAGGTGGTCTGTTAGAGAACCGAGGCCTAAACTCACCTTGGGATGGTGTAAACTGACCCATGGATCTGGCCCTCTTAGAATGCCCTGTTTCCAACTCTTGTGTTCTTCTTCTTTGCCTTTGATCCTCCAATTTTTGTGCAAAAGCCTGCATCCTTGCTATATCCATATCTTTATTTAATGAAGCAATTGTACAGTCTCTAACCAGATATGAATCTAATCTGTCCACAAAACGATGAACTCTATCCTCCATAGTAGCTACTACATTAGGAGCATACCTGGCCAAGGAATTAAATTTGAGACTATACTCCCTCACACTCATATTTCCTTGGTGGAGATTTAAGAACTGATCCGCACGGGCCTCTCGGATCTCCAATGGCAGATAATGATCAAGGAATGCCTTTTTAAACTCTTTCCACATAGCTGAAGGTGCATTTATTCCCCTAGATTGCTTCCAAGCTTCATACCACAATATAGCCACACCCTTTAATCTGTATGCAGCTAGCTCAAGTGCTTCTTTACCACTTACATGCATAATATCCAAAGTGCGTTGGATTTGATCTATAAAGTCTTGGGGATCTTCATTAGGATCTGACCCGGTAAATGATGGAGGGTCCAAGTTAAGAAAATCACGTATCCGTGTTCCAGCTGATCTAACTACACCACTAGTACCTGCAACTGGACCTTCTTGCCTTTGGCCATGACCAGCAACTATACGAGTCAATAATTGGACTGCATTCCTCAAATCTTGCTCGGTAGCATTAATAGGGGGTTCCTGAGGTTCATCTTCCCTCCTTATTTCTTCAGGAGATGGAGGCGTCGAGGAAGTCTGCGATAGAGACTCATCTTGAGCCCCACTTTGAACAGCTTGACTTGGTGGTGGTTGGCTGGTCCCTTCTTGGGCAGCCACTTCTACTCGTTTACCAGTACTTTTACTCCTTCTCGTAATCGGCATCTTTGCTATAATAAAACAATTGAGGAATTAGATATGATTCACCTACAACACAAGTTCTATCGCACGATCTAAGAAATGAAAGAAATGAGACAACTCCTATATGTCCCGTAGCCTCCTGTTTATAAATGTGGTGCACAACACATCCATAAGCAAGACTCTACACAGACACGGCTTTGTAGACTCCCTAGGATGACCTGCTCTGATACCACTTTTGTCACGCCTCAAAACCCATTAAGACGGACAGGCACCCGATGCCCTAAAGGCCCGAGAGAACCAACCTACAACCTGTTCTTACTGAGCATATACTATAACAATTGAGACAAGTTAACTTTGGATGCAGCGATACAAACCAACGTAAGTAGATCCAAAAGTTATATACAAGACTTGGCCGTTTAGGCCACAACTCCTTAAGACACAACTGAACCATGTACATACGTCTACAAAGCCTCTAAAAGATAGAAGACTAGAGTAGGTCGGGACAGACCCCGCCTTACCCTTAACTACGATACAATACCAAACGAATTTACCAAGGACTTAATAAAGCTCCGAATCAACTTGGAGCTCACCAAAAGTAGCAGAATTTCGAGTGCTCCTACTGAGGAGGTCTACTAGCTGGAGTACCTGAGCCTGCAGCATGAAATGCAGCGTCCCCAATACGGGACGTCAGTACGAAAAATGTACTGAATATGTAAGGCAAAAAGTATATGTAATACAAGGCACAAATGAAATCAAGTAGCAACATATGAGTGCATAGATTAGGAGAGAAGACCACCTTTGCTTACTCTTGTGGAATCAAGTAAGCTACATTCTTTTCTTTACCTTCTTTGTATGTTATAATCTTTGTTGGGCATGTGATACAAGTGACCAGCTGATCAGTGGTAGAAGAGGATGACCCATGCTAGGCGTATTAACCCCTGGGATGCGGTCCTCATAATTACACAACTTGGGATCGGCCCATGCTAGGCTTTCGCCCCTGAGCTGCCACCCTTCTATACCAATAGGGATCGGCCCATGCTAGGCTTTCGCCCCTAAGCTGCCACCCTTAATTAAATAGATTTCTTCACTTAGATTCTTTAATCTTTGAGATTATTGTTAATCAGTTCATAACTCTTTTGAGATGTTATTTTGGATAATCGTAACACTTTGAGATGTTGATTTGGTGGTCATAATCATCTTGGAGACATGAAATTACGGAACAGTAGTGGAATACATGAAAACAATACTTTGAGGCAGTAACAATGACATAAGGAGCTATGAAACATCAACACCTTACTTTAAGACCTTAATGGCACAATTGACTTCAATTGGCTTAGGAGAAGGATTCATCAAACTTTCTTTTGCAAATACCATTTCTATAACAGCACAAGGGGAAATTACACAAGTATAGAGTAGTGAACATATAATGAAGTAGTTCCATGTACTTAGAATGGGGAAAGAAATATTGTTAGCTATTTGGAGATAGTACGCTGCCACCATGCTTCCTTTTCTAGAAATAGAACTTATGAGAATCACTTCATTGATATTAATTGCAGGTGGCAGATTTCATGCCAAAAGGATATAGAATCGAATAGCCTTACATACCTTATATTTATGACCAATACCACTATCACGATTCAGCCTTCCTTATTGGGTGCTAATCTACAACATAAGTCATGATTAAGCTAACATCAGCAGCTAATCACAATAAGGTTCTCCAAAACAGTAGCTAAAAATATTTGATGGAAAATCAGGCCCATACAACCCTTACATAAATGGTGAACCACCACACCCTTCCTCTACACATTAATACAACTTCAAACATCATTTCCAGAGATACCCAAACAGCCCTCAACAACAATATTCATAAGGCAGCCACTAACAATCTCAAATCTTTCAGCATAATAGGAGAATATTGACTCAAAGATTTATCACAATCCATGAATTCTTGATAAACATATACAAAATTCTCCACTCCAAACATTATCAAAGAGAGGAAAACAAATGGGTTGAAGTCTTACCTTAATTCTGAAAATTTATCCTCTAAACTTGTACTTCAAGAATTCAAACTCTCCTTCAAACTCTTACTTGAAAAATTAGACAGCACTCAAGAACTCTAAGGTGTTTTAGGGCTGCTAATTGAAGCCAAGAGAGACCAAGAAAGAACTTAGGAAATCTGAAATTTTTGCAAGTTCAAAATGGAGAATAAGACTTGATCCTTATCCTTTGAAAAAGGAGGTGTTATGGCCGACACTCTTGACCAATTTTGGGCCATATAATGTCAAGTAGGTGCCCCACCTGCTTGTCCTTTTAACTTGGGCCCTTTTGGACTTAATATTATTGGACCTTGGCTGTCCATTTTTCCTTTGTTCTTTTAATCAGCTTGGGACAGATTAATGCAAGTAGGTGGTACACACTTGGCCCAATAACATGGTAAAACAAATCTTAGGAGGTCATGTACTTACTTAGTTTCACTTGGGCTTTATCCATAATGGCCAATTGGCAGATTTGGCTGTTGGGCCTTCTTTCATTCACATTTTCTTTAATAGGTTTGGGCTTCAAATGAGCCCCTAAATATAAGCCTAAATCTGGTCAATCAAACTTGGGCCCTTTAACTATAATATAGATCAAGTAGGTGATGCAGCTGCTAGCTCAATTACCACCTTACTATAATTACTTAAATACTTTCCATCGGAGTTAACTTGCAATACATATGCTAAAACGTGCAAGGCATTACATCACCTTCCAAGCTAGTTTAAACCAACACTAATCATGTAAGAAACATGATCCCTCACCTACACTATAAGTATATGTCAAGTATAACATGAATAGAACTACCACATACAAAAATACAGGCCGTTACAATTTAAGTCATGGTAACTTTTACAGATGTTGATCCCATACAACCCTTAAATTAATGTGTATCACCACACCCTCATTCTCTGTCAAATACATACGTTACATATCCTTTCCAAATATTAACCAAGTTGCACCAACAAGAAAACACATAAAACAGCCCCAAATATTCTTTATCATACAATCAATTATTGAACTCACCACCCCTTGAGTTCTTCATGACAGCACACCCATAATTCCTCACTCAAACTCATACATAAGGAGGAAAAAACTGGAGCAGTCACCTTACCTCAATTTCTACAACTTCTCCTTATATTTGAAATTCTTCATCTTCTTTTCACACTTAAACCAAAGAAGAAGAAAAAGGTATCTTAATAACTAAGCAAGTGAGAAGTAGCTTCTAGAAATATTCTGCCTTTATACTTATATTTGAGCATGAATAACATGTTCTCCTAATCATCCATGGGATAATTAAGCTAAATCCAAAAGTTTTTTGACTTACCTTGGTTTGCAGATATGAGAGTTTCTTTAAGAACCATTAAAGAAATTTAAGGCTGTTGTTCTAATCTTTAAGAGAAAAGAGAGAGAGAGAGAGAGAGAGAGAGAGAGAGAGAGAGAGAGATGGAGTTAATCCTCAATATTATGGGTTACAATGGGTGAAAAGATCAGCTCATATTGAATTTATATGGAGCTTTATTGACCCCAAAAAATATCCTCTTTAGTCCACTTTTAGCCACTAATTGGTCAAGTAGGTGATGCACCTGCTTATGTCAAGCAGCTCAAAAGTTCAAACTAGGTGATGCACCTACTTGCTTTCACTTGGGCTTTAACTATATTGGGCCTTGACAGTTTGGCAGCTGGGCTTTCTTTCATTTTTACGTTGATCTCGATAAAATAAGAAAGTTTTAAAAAAATGGCCTCTAAATGATATACGAGCCAAAAGTTACGATCATTTGAAGTTTCACGAAATGTAACTCAAAAGAGGTAGTTGTGAATTTTTGAACTTCAAACTTCAAACGGTCATAGATCGTGCCTCGGATGTAGGATTGAGGCAATTTTTTAAATCTAGTTATTTTTTCGAGATCTCCGCGAAAAAGCTCCACACACCTCATATGAATTATAGTTTTACTTTTATCGTTGTGTGACTTAATATAAGTAAAATTGTAAGAAGAAATAACAATCAAATCAAATAAGGAATTGAGTTTACCACGTAAATGTCGAAAAAATAAGCAAGTTTAAAAAAAGAATTGCCTCTAAATGATATACGTGACAAAAGTTATCATCATTCGAAGTTTCACGAAATGTAACTCAAAAGAGGTAGATCTGAATTTTTGAACTTCAAACGGTCATAAATTGAGCCTCTGATGTCGGATTAAGGAAATGTTTTTTCAATCAAATTATTTTTTCGAGACAACCCGAAAAATTACCGCACACTGAGATAGGACTTATAGTTTTACTTTTATCGTTATATGACTAAATATAAGTAAAATTATAAGAAGAAAAATATCAAATCAAATAAAGGAATTTATTTTACACGTAGATCTTGAAAAAATAAGCAAGTTGAAAAAAAAAATCGCCTCTAAATGATATTCAAGGCAAAGTTACGATCATTAGAAATTCAAGAAAATGATTTTTTTAATCTGGTTATTTATTCGAGATCTACGCGAAAAAATACCACACACAATGATATATGACTTCTCGTTTTACTTTTATCATTGTGTGACTAAATATAAGTAAAAATTATAAGAAGAAAAAACAATCAAATCAAATAAAGGAATTGAGTTTACCACGTAGAGTTAAAACAAATAAGCAAGTTTTAAAAAAGAATTGACTCTAAATGATATTCGAGGAAAAGTTATGATTATTTGAAGTTACACGAAATGTAACTCAAAAGAGGTAGTTCTGAATTTTTGAATTTCAAACGGTCATAAATCGTGCCTCGGATGTCGGATTGAGATGATTATTTTTTTCAATCTAAATATTTTTTTGAGCTCTATTCGAAAAACACGACACACTAAGGTAGGACATATAGTTTTACTTTTATCGTTGTGTGACTAAATATAAGTAAAATTATAAGAAGAAAAAGAAATCAATTCAAATAAAGGAATTGAGTTTACCATGTAGATCTCAAAAAAATAAGCAAGTTTAAAAACAGATTCTCCCCTAAATGATATTCGAGGCAAAAGTTACGATCATTTGAAGTTTCACGAAATGTAAATAAAAAGAGGTAGTTCTGAATTTTTTAACTTCAAACGGTCATAAATCTTGCCTCGGATGTCGGATTGAGGTAATTTTTTTATTTGGTTATTTTTTTTAGATCTACCCGAAAAAATACCACACACTGAGATAGGACTTATATTTTTACTTTTATCGTTGTGTGACTAAATATAAGTAAAATTATAAGAACAAAAAACAATCAAATCAAATAAAGGAATTTAGTTTACCACGTAGATCTTAAATAAATAAGCAAATTTTAAAAAAAGAATCGCCTCTAAATGATATTTGAGGAAAAAGTTACTATCATTTGAAGCACGAAATGTAACTTAAAAGAGGTAGTTCTGAATTTTTGAACTTCAAACAGTCATAAATCGTGCCGAGGATATCGGATTGAGGCAATTTTTTTCAATGTGGTTATTTTTTTGAGATCTGCGCGATAAAATACCATACACTGAGATAGGACTTCTAGTTTTACTTTTATCGTTGTGTGACTAAATATAAGTAAAATCATAAGAAGAAGAAAAAGTAAATCAAATAAAGGAATTGAGTTTACCACGTTGATCTCGAAAAAATAAGCAAGTTTAAAAAAAGAATCGCTTCTATATGATATTCGAGGCAAAAGGTACGATCATTTGAAGTTTCAAAAATGTAACTCAAAAGAGGTCGTTGTGAATTTTTGAACTTCAAACGTTCATAAATCATGCCTCGGATGTCGGATTTAGGCGATTTTTTTTCAATCTGGTTATTTTTTAAAAATCTACGCGAAAAAACCCACAAACTTAGATAGGACTTATAGTTTACTATTATCATTGTGTGACTAAATATAAGTAAAATTAAAAGAAAAAAATTCAAATCAAATAAAGGAATTCATTGTACCATTGATAACATGGGCAGCATGGATGACACTAACATGAGTGACATGTACCCCTCAAGACCATTCACACGGAGTCAAGCAAAGGATCTCCAAAGCCTACAAGCAATGTTCATGAAAAGGGAAGCATTAGAAGAGATTGAAGGTCACCAAAGAAGGACATACAATGTGTTTTCATTACATCAAATTGAGAAGGAAGAAGGAAAGAGGCCATGTGTGCAAATGGCCATTTCATTAATTCAAGAATTCACAAAAGAAGGCAACCAAACAAGGCCCTTACCTCATTAAGGGCAAAATTGTCAAAGAAGTGTCTTCTTTATTTCCTTAGTATAAATATTAGTCTTTTATCATTTTGCAAGACTTAGACTATGTTGAATATTGACTTTCAAATTGTAGTATCTTCTTAGTGAGTAATTAGGAATTGCTAGTTAACTTCTTGAGTTTGATTAATCAAAGTGTTATTCCTTTGTGATTCTTGGTTTCATTTGGTTATTCTTCCTTGGGTTAAATTTAGGTTATTGAAGTCAATTGGGAGGTGAGGGTTTTAGTCCCTTGTTGCCCATAATTTCAATAACTTGAGTTAATCCACATATCTTTTATTTCTTTGTGTCTTTCCTTGTTTGATCATTATCAACCATGTAGATCTCGAAAAAAATACAAAAATTTTAAAAAATAAATCGCTTCTAAATGATATTCGAGGCAAAAGTTACGATCATTTGAAGTTTCACAAAATTTAACTCAAAATAAGTAGCTGTGAATTTTGGAACTTCAAACTTCAAACGGTCATAAATCGTGCCTCGGATGTAGGATTGAGGCGATTTTTTTCAACCTTGGTTATTTTTTCGATATCTACGCGAAAAATCTCCACACACCTCATATGACATATAGTTTTACTTTTATCATTGTGTGACTAAATATAATAAAAATTACATGAAGAAAAAACAATCAAATAAAATAAAGGAATAGAGTTTATCACGTAGAGTTAAAAAAAAGCAAGTTTAAAAAAAGAATCGCCTCTTAATGATATTCGAAGCAAAAGTTACGATCATCCGAAGTTTCACGAAATGTAACTCAAAAGAGGTAGTTGTGAATTTTTGAACTTTAAACGGTCACAAATCGTGCCTCGAATATCCGATTGAGGGGATTTTTTTTAATCTGGTTATTTTTTCAAGATCTATGCGAAAAAGCACCACTCACAGAGATAGGACATCATTGTGTAACTAAATATAAGTAAAATTATAAATCAAATCAAATATAGAATTGAGTTTACCACGTAGATCTCAAAAAAATAAGCAAGTTTTTAATAATGAATCGCCTCTAAATGATATTCAAGGCAAAAGTTACAATCATGTGAAGTTTCACGAAATTTAACTCAAAAGAGGTAGTTGTGAATTTTTGAACTTCAAATGGTCACAAATCGTGCCTCGGATGTTCGATTGTGGCGATTTTTTTCAATCCAGTTATTTTTTCGAGATCTAAACGAAAAAGCACTACACAGTGAGATAGGACTTATAATTTTACTTTTATCATTGTAAACTAAATATGAGTAAAATTATAATAAGAAAAACAAATCAAATAAAATAAAAAATTGAGTTTACCACGTAGATCTCGAAACAATAAGCATGTTTTTAATAGAGAATTGCTTCTAAATGATATTCGAGGCAAAAGTTACGATCATTTGAAGTTTCACAAAATTTAACTCAAAAGAGGTAGTTGTGAATTTGGAACTTCAAACTTCAAACGGTCATAAATCGTGCCTCGGATGTAGGATTGAGGCGATTTTTTTCAACCTGGTTATTTTTTTAATATCTACGCGAAAAATTTTCACACACTGAGATAGGGCTTATAGTTTTACTTTTATCATTGTGTGACTAAATATAATAAAAATTACATGGAAAAAAAAAACAATCAAATCAAATAAAGGAATAGAGTTTATCACGTAGAGTTAGAAAAAATAAGCAAGTTTAAAAAAAGAATCGTCTCTAAATGATATTCGAAGCAAAATTTACGATCATTTAAAGTTTCACGAAATGTAACTCAAAAGTGGTAGTTGTGAATTTTTGAACTTCAAACGGTCAGAAATCGTGCCTCGAATATCCGATTGAGGCGGGTTTTTTTCAATCTGGTTATTTTTTTGAGATCAACGTGAAAAAGCACTACTCACTGAGATAGGACTTATAATTTTATTTTTATCATTGTGTAAGTAAAATTATAAATCAAATCAAATATAGAATTAGTTAACCACGTAGGTCTAAAAAAATAAGCAAGTTTTGAACGAAGAATCACCACTAAATGATATTCGAGGCAAAAGTTACAATCATTTGAAGTTTCACGAAATGTAACGCAAAAGAGGTAGTTGTGAATTTTGAACTTCAAATGGTCACAAATCGTGCCTCCGATGTCCGATTGTGGCGATTGTTTTTCTATCTGGTTATTTTTTTGAGATCTACGCGAAAAAGCACTACACACTGAGATAGGACTTATAATTGAACTTTTATCACTGTGTGACTAAATATAAGTAAAATTATAACAAGAAAAAAACATCAAATCAAATAAAGGAATTGAGTTTACCACGTAGATCTCAAAAAAATAAGCAAGTTTGTAAAAAGAATCTCCTCTAAATGATATTCGAAGCAAAAGTTATGATCATTTGAAGTTTGTTGAAATGAAACTCAAAAGAGGTAAGTTATGAAATTTTGAACTTTCAAACGGTCATAAATCATGCCTTGGATGTCAGATTGAGGCAATTTTTTTTCAATCTGGTTATTATTTATAGATCTACCCAAAAAAACACTACACACTGAGATAGGACTTATAATTTTACTTTTATCATTGTGTGACTAAATATAAGTAATATCATAAGTAGAAAAAAATCAAATCAAATAAAGAAATTGAGTTTAGCATGTAGATCTCAAAAAAATAAGCAAGTTTAAAAAAAGAATCACCTCTAAATGATATCGGAGGCAAGAGTTACGATCATTTGAAGTTTCACGAAATGTAACTCAAAAGAGGTAGTTGCAAATTTTTGAACATCAAACGGTCATAAATTGTTCCTCGGATGTCGGATTGAGATGATTTGTTTCAATCTGGTTATTTTTCGAGATCTACAATAAAAAAAATATCACCCACTGAGATAGGACTTATAGTTTTACTTTTATAGTTGTGTGACTAAATATAAGTAAATCATAAGAAGAAAATAATAGTCAAATCAAATAAAGAAATTGAGTTTACCACGTTGATCTCGAAAAAATAAGCAAGTTTAAAAAAGAATCGCTTTTAAATGATATTTGAGGCAAAAGTTAAGATCATTTGAATTTTCACAAAATGTATCTCAAAAGAGGTAATTGTGAATATTTGAACTTCAGATGGTCATAAATCGTGTCTCGAATGTCGGATTGAAGCGATTTTTTTTTCAATCTGGTTATTTTTAAAAAATCTACGCAAAAAAACACCACGAACTTAGATAGGACTTATAGATTACTTTTATAATTGTGCGACTACATATAAGTAAAATTATAAGAAAAAAAATCAAATCAAATAAAGGAATTCAGTGTACCATGTAGATCTCGAAAAAAATAGGAAAATTTTAAAAAACAAATCGCTTCTAAATGATAATCGAGGCAAAAGTTACGATCATTTGAAGTTTCACAAAATTTAACTCAAAAGAGGTAGTTGTGAATTTTGGAACTTCAAACTTCAAACGGTCATAAATCGTGCCTCGGATGTAGGATTGAGGCAATTTTTTTCAAACTGGTTATTTTTTTGATATCTATGCAAAAAATCTCCACACACCTCATATGACTTATAGTTTTACTTTTATCATTGTGTGACTAAATATAATAAAAATTACATGAAGAAAAAATAATCAAATCAAATAAAGAAAGAGAGTTTATCACGTAGAGTTAGAAAAAAAAAGCAAGTTTAAAAAAAGAATCGCCTCTAAATGCTATTCGAAGCAAAAGTTATGATCATTTGAAGTTTCACGAAATGTAACTCAAAAGTGGTAGTTGTGAATTTTTGAACTTCAAATGGTCACAAATCGTAACTCGAATATCCGATTGAGGCAATTTTTTTCAATCTGGTTATTTTTTCGAGATCTACGCGAAAAAGCACTACTTAATGAGATAGGACTTATAATTTTACTTTTATCATTGTGTAAATAAATATAAGTAAAATTATAAATTAAATCAAATATAGAATTGAGTTAACCACGTAGATCTAAAAAAAATAAGCAAGTTTTGAATGAAGAATCACCACTAAATGATATTCGAGGTAAAAGTTACGATCATTTGAAGTTTCACGAAATGTAACTCAAAAGAGGTAGTTGTGAATTTTTTAACTTTAAATGGTCACAAATCGTGCCTCGAATGTCTGATTGTGGCGATTTTTTTCAATCTGGTTATTTTTTCGAGATCTACGCGAAAAAGCACTGCACATTGAGATAGGACATATAATTGTACTTTTATCATTGTGTGACTAAATATAAGTAAAATTATAAGAAGAAAAAAGCATCAAATCAAATAAAGAAATTGAGTTTACCACGTAGATCTCGAAAAAATAAGAAAGTTTTTAAAAAGAATCTCCTCTAAATGATATTAGAGACAAAAGTTATGATCATTTGATGTTTGACGAAATGAAACTCAAAAGAGGTAGTTATGAATTTTGAACTTTCAAACGGTCATAAATCATGCCTTGAATGTCAGATTGAGGCAATTTTTTTTTCAATCTGGTTATTTTTTGTGATCTACCCGAAAAAACACCACACACTGAGATAGGACTTATAATTTTATTTTTATCATTGTGTTACTAAATATAAGTAATATTATAAGTAGAAAAAAGATCAAATCAAATAAAGGGATTGAGTTTAGCATGTAGA
This sequence comes from Solanum lycopersicoides, assembly GCA_022817965.1. Lineage (NCBI taxonomy): Eukaryota > Viridiplantae > Streptophyta > Magnoliopsida > Solanales > Solanaceae > Solanum > Solanum lycopersicoides. The sequence goes on from CM040619.1 coordinate 3,730,458, forward strand.
TCTCGAAAAAATAAGCAAGTTTAAAAAACGAATCGCCTCTAAATAATATCGGAGGCAAAAGTTACGATCATTTGAAATTTCACGAAATGTATCTCAAAAGAGGTAGTTGTGAATTTTTGAACTTCAAATGGTCATAAATTGTTTCTCGGATGTTGGATTGAGATGATTTTTTTCAATCTGGTTATTTTTTCGAGCTTTATGCGAAAAAACACCATACACTGAGTTAAGACTTATAGTGTTACTTTTATTGTTGTGTGAATTAGTATAAGTAAAATTATGAGAAAAACAAATCAAATCAAAGAAAGGAGAGTGTACCACGTAGATATAAAAAAATAAGCCAGTTTAAAAAAAGAATCGCCACTAAATAATATTTGAGGCAAAAGTTACGATTATTTGATTTTTCACGAAATGTATCTCAAAAGAGGTAGTTGTGAATTTTTAAACTTCTGTGGGTTATAAATCGTGCCTCAGATGTCGGATTGAGGGAATTTTCTTTTTCAATCTTGTAATTTTTTAAATCTACGTGAAAAAACACCAGATACTGAGATAGGACTTATAGTTTTAGTTTTATCGTTGTGTGACTAAATACAAGTAAATTCATAAGAAGAAAAAAAATCAAATCAATTAAAGGAATTTAGTTTTCTATGTAGATCTCGAAAAAATAAGCAAGTTTAACAAAAGAATCGCCTCGAAATGATATTCGAGGCAAAAGTTACGATCATTTGAAGTTTCACGAAATGTAACTCAAAAGAGGTAGTTGTTAATTTTTGAATTTCAATCGGTCATAAATCGTGCCTTGGATGTCGGATTGAGATGATTATTTTTTAATCTGGTTATTTTTTTGAGCTATTCAAAAAAAACACGACACAATGAGGTAGGACTTATAGTTTTACTTTAATCGTTGTGTGACTAAATACAAGTAAAATTATAAGAAGAAAAAAAAGCCAAATAAAATAATGGAATTAAGTATACCACGTAGATCTCAAATTAATAAGCATGTTTAAAAAAATAATCGTCTCTAAATGATATTCGAGGCAAAAGTTACGATCATTTGAAGTGTCATGAAATGTAACCAAAAGAGGTAGTTGTGAATAAATGAACTTCAAACGGTCATAAATCGTGCCTCGGATGTCGGATTGAGGCGATTTTTTTTCAATCTCGATATTTTTTTCGAGATCTACGTGAAAAAACACCACAAACTTGATAGGACTTATAGTTTTACTTTTATCATTGTGTGACTAAATATAAGTAAATTATATGAAGAATAAAAATCAAATCAAATAAAGGAATTGAGTTTACCATGTAGATCTCAAAAAACAATAAGCAAGTTTTAAAAAGAATTGCTTCTAAATGATATTCGAGGCAAAAGTTACGATCACTTCAAGTTTCACGAAATGTAACTCGAAAGAGGTAGTTGTGAATTTTGAACTTCAAATGGTCATTATTACGACCCGAAAGTACCCCCTAGCATTTAGAGCAACCCTTAGGTCGGAACAAGGCGTACTTGACCTTTCGGAGATACTAGTCATTTGCTATCATTCATTACATAAGAAATGAAAAGTAGTGCATAATTTAAACTTTTCACGACAATTATAATAAAAAGGAAATATCTTTTATAAATATTAAAGAATAGTCTCGTCGTCACAAGCCAACTTAAAGACACAACTTAGACATGTTAAGGACACACCCCTTTACATTGAATGAAAATACATAATGAATCTTAATAGTAGAAACTAAGAAATAGAACTATGCCCTCGAATATATGAGGACATACTTAGTCTTAAGAGAGTCAATTCCCAAGCTTGCCTTCTACTCTTAAACTTGCCTCCAACCTATACTTATTAAGTATAGAAAAGTATGGGGTCAGTACAAACAATGTTCTAAGTATGACATACAAAAACATGCAAAAAGGGACGTTTTAGTAGAAATAAGCTTTCATGCCAATTAAGTAAAACCTTCATATTGAAGTAAAATAGCATATAGATCATCATTTAGCACATAAGAAAGGACTTCCATGATTTTAGCATAAAAGACCACTTTATAGTAAGTTCCAAAAACATTACAGTGAACCTGTTTAAAATAATACAGTGAACTCAAGTGACATTACAGTGAACACATTTATACCAAACACAGTGAACGCATTTCCTTTGAGGTTTTCCTAAAAAAGTTATCCTAAGACTCGCTAAGGTAAGACATGAAGGAACCGCCCATACACCCCCTTCAATACACACCTAAGCGATCCATAAGACTACCAACCATAGGCTTGCCTCGCACGGGAAACAAGTCCACACTCTAAACTAGACATTAGAAGAACATTCATGTATTAAAGACTTCACATAAGTGTCCTTCTCCAATGGGACTTCTAAGTTACACTAAGTGCAATGTGAGAGTAGCATCCCATACTACTACTCCCACTTAGTGCTCCTTGAGGAATCCCTTGGATCAAGCACACTAAATTCATCCTTAATAACTTCATTATATAAAATTTAACTTTAACTTGCTTCCTTAACATTATACCTTAAGTCATCTAACTTCATTTACAACACATGATAACTCATTCATACACTTCATATAAAACACACCAAGACTCCCCTTTCAGAATGTCTACTTTGTGCAATGGATAAATAGCGTCCCATACCACCACCTAACCTAAGTAGTACATTCTTTTAGGAGGCTTAGTCATTGATTCTTTTGTGGGGGATAGCTTTAACCGACATATACCATGAGATCTTGACATGGAATCCCAATATTACCCCTATTGAATGAGGGATCCCCACTTGCCTAGGGTAGGGTCATTCTTTTAGCTTTCACATGGCTTGTCCAATAGCTACACCTATGTGGGCGCGTAGTTAAGAGATAAGGAGATTGTTTCTGAGTAACTCACTCTCTACTCACGAGGAGTACTCATCTCAAGAGTTACATTAGGTACAACATCTCTATTCACAATGTGCACCCACCCCTTCTTCAAATCCTATCGGTGCTAAGCATAACTCCCCCACGGAGTCTTAAACATTCATTACTATAGGTTAAGGGATAACTAATTAGCACTACATCTCAACTCATGAAGGGTACTTATCCCTAGAGGTTACACTGGAACACCACATCTCAACTCACGAAGGGTACTTATCCCTAGAGGTTACACTGGAATACCACATCTCAACTCAATAAGGGTATCCAACCTCCAACCTATCTTAGAAAGCTCTTGGGAATAGTAAGGTTGCTACTAAACACTTCATCTCAACTCATGAAGAGTGTTCACCCCAAAACTCCCCTTTTCATTCACATTCTTTAGCTTCATTCATTCATTCATTCAAAGTCTGAGTATGTGTACATGTGAGCACACCTTTCACATAATCACCATTTTCATAACATTGACGTCTAATCATGCTTACATCTTCATTCATCATATTACACACTTTAATAGGCTTCACATATACAAATACCTCATTTAGACATAGTCTCTACAATCATACATTTCAAGCTTCATACAGCACATCAACAAAACATCATCATTATCATCTTACTTCACATAATATGCCTTCTCGGCCTCATTCACAATACATAAGTAATTCATATTCATGTACTTCAAGTAAACACCGCCACCAAAGGTGGACCATACCACTCAAGAACATTTCATAATAAGAGCTAAACAAGGTAACCAACTTACCATTAATCCAAGCTTTCACCACCTATAATCAATTCCTCAATAATACATCATAAATAGCCCTTAGGGCAGTAGCTAAGTCACAATATAACCATGACGAAACTATAACTCTAACATTATCAAAATCATGTTCATTATACCCATTTCATAAGTCAAAAGTTGATAAAAAGCAATAACATGGTTTCATTGAAGTTTTAGAATTAGAATCACCAACTAACATTAGAAATAACATATTTGGATCCTTTAAAACATTTTCATGCAAGACCCATACTTAGAGTCAAAGATAGAAGAAGTTAGGACTTGAAAATCCTTTTTGAAATTCCTTAGAAATGGCTCCTTGAATGGAAGAGAGTTCAACGATGACTACTATACCTCAATGAGAAGAAACCCATGAATTTTTTTATGAAGAAACGTCCACCACCAGCCCCTTCTATCCCTTCCTTGAGCTCAAGCTTCTATTGGGTTTTGAGAGTCTTTCTTGAGGGAGGGTTTTGAGAGTCTTTCTTGAAGTAGTTCTATACACTAAGGAGAGGGGGAAATAATGTTAGCTATATGGAGATAGTACGCTGCCACTAAGTTTCCTTTATTAGGAATAGAACTTAGGAGATTCACTTCATTGATATTAATCGCAAGTTGGATTTCATGCCAAGAAATGTGGAATCGAATATCCTTACATACCTTGTCCTCTGACCGATATAACAATCACGATTCAACCCCCTTTTCGGTTTTAATCAACAGTTTTATGGTAACTTTTACAGATATTGAGCCCATACAACCCTTAAAATAATGTGTATCACCACACCTCATTCTCTGTCAAATACATACGTTACATATCCTTTCCAAAGATTAACCAAGTTGCACCAACAAGAAAACACATAAAACAGCCCCAAATATTCTTTATCATACAATCAATTATTGAACTCACCACCCCTTGAGTTCTTCATGACAGCACACCCATAATTCCTCACTCAAACTCATACATAAGGAGGAAAAAACTGGAGCAGTCACCTTACCTCAATTTCTACAACTTCTCCTTATATTTGAAATTCTTCAGCTTCCCTTCACACTTAAACCAAAGAAGAAGAAAAAGGTATCTTAATAACTAAGCAAGTGAGAAGTAGCTTCTGGAAATATTCTGCCTTTATACTTATATTTGAGCATGAATAACATGTTCTCCTAATCATCTGTGGGATAATTAAGCTAAATCCAAAAGTTTTTTGACTTACCTTGGTTTGCAGATATGAGAGTTTCTTTAAGAACCATAGAAGAACTTTAAGGCTGTTGTTCTAATCTTTAAGAAAGAAAAGAGAGAGAGAGAGAGAGAGAGAGAGAGGTGGAGTTAATCCTCAATATTATGGGTTACAATGGGTGAAAGGATCAGCTCATATTGAATTTATATGGAGCTTTATTGACCCAAAAAAATATCCTCTAGAACCTTCATTTTTTGGTCCACTTTTAGCCACTAATTGGTCAAGTAGGTGATGCACCTGCTTATGTCAAGCAGCTCAAAAGTTCAAACTAGGTGATGCACCTACTTGCTTTCACTTGGGCTTTAACTATATTGGGCCTTAACAGATTTGGCTGCTGGGCTTTCTTTCGATTTTAAGTTGATCTCGATAAAATAAGAAAGTTTATAAAAATAATCGCCTCTAAATGATATACGAGCCAAAAGATACGATCATTTGAAGTTTCACGAAATGTAACTCAAAAGAGGTAGTTGTGAATTTTTGAACTTCAAACTTCAAACTTCAAACGGTCATAAATCGTGCCTCGGATGTAGGATTGAGGCGATTTTTTCTAATCTGGTTATTTTTTCGAGATCTATGCGAAAAAGTTTCACACACCTCATATGAATTATAGTTTTACTTTTACCGTTGTGTGACTTAATATAAGTAAAATTATAATAAGAAAAAACAATCAAATCAAATAAAGGAATTGATTTTACCACGTAGATCTCGAAAAAATAAGCAAGCTTAAAAAAGAATCGCCTCTAAATGATATACGTGACAAAAGTTACGATCATTCAAAGTTTCACGAAATGTAACTCAAAAGAGGTAGTTCTGATTTTTGAACTTCAAACGGTCATAAATCATGCCTAGGATGTCGGATTGAGGCAATTTTTTTCAACCTGGTTATTTTTTCGAGATCTGTGCGATAAAATACCACTCACTGAGATAGGACGTATAATTTTACTTTTATCGTTGTGTGACTAAATATAAGTAAAATTATAAGAAGAAAAAAAATAAAATCAAATAAAGGAATTGAGTTTACCATGTAGATCTCGAATAAATAAGCAAGTTCAAAAATAGATTCTCCCTAAATGATATTCGAGGCAAAAGTTACGATCATTTGAAGTTTCACGAAATGTAAATAAAAAGAGGTAGTTCTGAATTTTTTAACTTCAAACTGTCATAAATCGTGCCTCGGATGTCGGATTGAGGCAATTTGTTTATTTCGTTATTTTTTTGAGATCTACCTGAAAAAACACCACACACTGAGATAGGACTTATAGTTTTACTTTTATCGTTGTGTGACTAAATATAAGTAAAATTATAAGAAGAAAAAACAATCAAATCAAATAAAGGAATTTAGTTTACCACGTAGATCGTAAAGAAATAAGCAAATTCAAAAAAAACAGAATCGCCTTTAAATGATATTCGAGGCAAAAGTTATGATCATTTGATGTTTCACGAAATGTAACTAAAAGAGGTAGTTATGAATTTTTTAACTTCAAACAGTCATAAATCGTACCTAGGATGTCGAATTGAGGCAAATTTTTTTCAATATGGTTATTTTTTAGAGATCTCCGTGATAAAATACCATACACTGAGATAGGATTTATAGTTTTACTTTTATCGTTGTGTGACTAAACCTAAGTAAAATCATAAGAAGAAGAAAAATTAAATCAAATAAAGGAATTGAGTTTACCACATTGATCTCGAAAAAATAAGCAAGTTTAAAAATGAATCGCCATCATATGATATTCGTGACAAAAGTTACGGTCATTTGAAGTTTCCCGAAATGTAAATCAAAAGGGGTAGATGTCAATTTTCGAACTTCAAACTGTCATAAATCGTGCCTCGGATGTCGGATTGAGGCAATCCTTTTTTTCAATCTGGATATTTTTTCGAGATATATAGGAAAATATCACACACTGAGATATGATTTATTGTTTTACTTTTTATCATTGTGTGACTAAATTTAAGTAAAACTATAAGAAGAAAAAAAATCAAATCAAATAAATGAATTGAGTTTACCCCGTAGATCTCAAAAAAATAAGCAAGTTTAAAAAAAGAATCGCCTCTAAATGATATTCGAGGCAAAAGTTACGATCATTTAAAATTCACGAAATGTAACTCAAAAGAGGTAGTTATAAATTTTTGAACTTCAAAATGTTATAAATCGCAATTTGGCTATATTTTCAAGATTTACCCGAAAAAACACCACACACTGAGATATGACTTATAATTTTACTTTTATCGTTGTATGAGTAAATATAAATAAAATTATAAGAAGAAAAATAAATCATATCAACTAAAGGAATTGAGTTTACCACGTAGAACTAGAAAAAATAAGCAAGTTTTAAAAAAGAATCGCCTCAAAATGATCTTCAAAGCAATAGTTATGATCATTTAAAGTTTGACGAAATGTAACTCAAAAGAGGTAATTGTGAATTTTTCAAATCTAAACGGATAAATCGTGTCTCGGATGTCGAATTGAGACGATTAATTTTTCAATCTAGTTATTTATTCGAAACCTACGCGAAAAAAACCACACACTGAGATAGTACTTATAGTTTTATTTTTATCGTTGTGCGACTAAATATAAGTAAAATTTTAAGAATAAAAACAAATCAAATCAAATAAAGAATTGAGTTTACCACGTAGATCTCGAAAAAATAAGCAAGTTTTAACAAATCGCCACTAAATGATATTCGAGGCAAAAATTAGGATCATTTGAAGTTTCATGATATGTAACTCAAAAGAGGTAATTGTGAATTTTTGAACTTGAAACGGTTATGAATCATGTCTTAGATATCGAAGGCAGTTTTTTATTTCAATCTGGTTATTTTTCGAGATCTACGCAAAAAAATACCACACACTGAGATAGGACTTATTGTTTTACTCTAATTGTTGTGTGACTAAATATAAGTAAAATTATAAGAAGAGAATAATAATCGAATCAAATAATGAAATTGAGTTTACCAAGTAGATCTCAAAAAAATAAGCAAGTTTAAAAAGATAATCGCCTCTAAATGATATTCGAGGCAAAAGTTACGATCATTTGAAGTTTCACGAAATGTAACTCAAAAGAGGTAGTTGTGAATTTTTGAACTTCAAACGGTCGTAAAATCGTTCCTTGGATCTTGGATTGAGATGATTTATTTTTCAATCTGCTTATTTAAGTCTTTATGTGACTAAATACAAGTAAATTCATAAGAAGAAAACAAATCAAGTCAAAATAAGGAATTGAGTTTACCATGTGGATTTCGAAAAAAAAAACAAGTTTAAAAAACAGAATCTCTCTAAATGATATTCGAGGCAAAAGTTACCATCATTGGAAGTTTCACAAAATGTAACTCAAAAGAGGTAGTTATGAATTTTTGAACTTCAAACGGTCATAAATTGTGCCTCAGATGTCGGATAGAGGCGATAATTTTTTTTAATCCTGTTATTTTTTTTAGATCTATTAGAAAAAACACCACACACTGAGATATTTGACTTATAGTTTTACTTTTATCGTTGAGTCACTAAATATAAGTAAAATTATAAGAAGAAAAAATCAAATCAAATAAAGGAATTTAGTTTACCACGTAGATCTTAAATAAATAAGCAAATTTAAAAAGAGAATCACCTCGAAATGATTTTCGAGACAAAAGTTACGATCATTTGAAGTTTACGAAATGTAACTCAAAAGAGGTAGTTCTGAATTTTTGAACTTCAAACAGTCATAAATCATGCCTAGGATGTCGGATCGAGGCATTTTTTTTAATCTGGTTATTTTTTCGAGATCCGCGCGATAAAATACTACACACTGAGATAGGACATATAGTTTTACTTTTATCGTTGTGTGACTAAATATAAGTAAAATCATAAGAAGAAGAAAAATTAAATCAAATAAAGGAATTGAGTTTACCACATCGATCTCGAAAAAATAAGCAAGTTTAAAAAAAGAATCGCCTCTATATGATATTCGTGACAAATGTTACGATCATTTGAAATTTCACGAAATGTAAATCAAAAGGGGCAGTTTTGAATTTTTGAACTTCAAAAGGTCATAAATCGTGCCTCGGATGTCGGATTGAGGCAATCTTTTTTTTTTCAATCTGGTTATTTTTTCAAGATATATGCGAAAAATACCACACACTGAGATTTGACTTATTATTTTACTTTTATCATTGTGTGACTAAGTATAAGTAAAATTATAAGAAGAAAAAAAATCAAATCAAATAAATGAATTGAGTTTACCCCGTAGATCTCGAAAAAATAAGGAAGTTTAAAAAAAGAATCGCCTCTAAATGATATTTGAGGCAAAAGTTACAATTATTTGAAGTTTAATGAAATGTAACTTAAACGAGGTTGTTTTGAATTTTTGAACTTCAAACAGTCATAAATCGTGTCTCGATTGTCGGATTGAGGCGAGTTTTTTAAAATCTGGTTATTGTTTTCGAGATCTATGCGAAAAAACTCCACATATTGAGATAGGACTTATAGTTTTACTTTTATCATTGTGTGACTAAATATAAGTAAAATTATAAGAAGAAAAAATAATCAAATCAAATAAAGAAATTGAGTTTACCACGTAGAGCTCGAAAAATAAAGAATCGCCTCTAAATGATATTCGAGACAAAAGTTATTATCATTTGAAATTTAAGGAAATGTAGCCCAAAAGAGGTATTTGTAAATTTTTACACTCCAAACAGTCATAAATCGTGCCTCGAATTTCGAATTGAGGCAATTATTTTTTCTAATTTTGTTATTTATTCGAGATCTATGCGAAAAAATATCACATATTGAGATAAGACTTATTATTTTACTTTTTTTGTTGTGTGACAAAATATAAGTAAAATTATAAGAAGAAGAAAATCAAATCAAATAAAGGAGTTGAGTTTACCACGTAGATCTCAAAAAATAAGCAAGTTTAAAAAAAGAATCGTCTCTAAATGATATTCGAGGTAAAAGTTACGATTATTTGAAGTTTCACGAACTGTAACTCAAAAGAGGTAGTTGTGAGATTTTAAACTTCAAACGGTTATAAATCGTGCCTCAGATATCGGATTGAGGCAAAAAATTTTCACTCTGATAATTTTTTCGAGAACTCTACGAGAAAAACTACCTCAAACTGAGATAGGACTTATAATTTTACTTTTTTCGTTATGTGACTATAAGTAAAAATTATAAGAAGAAAAAGAAATCAAATGAAAATAAAGAAATTGAGTTTACCACGTAGATCTCGAAAAAAAAAAAGTTCTGAACAATGAATTGCCTCCAAATGATATTCGAGGCAAAAGTTACCATCATTGGAAGTTTCACGAAATGTAACTCAAAAGAGGTAGTTATGAATTTTTGAACTTCAAACGGTCATAAATTGTGCCTCAGATGTCGGATTGAGGCGATAATTTTTTATAATCCTGTTATTTTTTTTAGATCTATTAGAAAAAACACCACACACTGAGATATATAACTTATAGTTTTACTTTTATCGTTGTGTCACTAAATATAAGTAAAATTATAAGAAGAAAAAATCAAATAAAATAAAGGAATTTAGTTTACCACGTAGATCTTAAATAAATAAGCAAATTTAAAAAGAGAATCACCTCGAAATGATTTTCGAGACAAAAGTTACGATCATTTGAAGTTTACGAAATGTAACTCAAAAGAGGTTGTTCTGAATTTTTGAACTTCAAACAGTCATAAATCATGCCTAGGATATCGAATCGAGGCAATTTTTTTCAATCTGGTTATTTTTTCGAGATCCGCGCGATAACATATAGTTTTACTTTTATCGTTGTGTGACTAAATATAAGTAAAATCATAAGAAGAAGAAAAATTAAATCAAATAAAGGAATTGAGTTTACACATCGATCTCAAAAAAATAAGCAAGTTTAAAAAAAGAATCGCCTCTATATGATATTCGTGACAAATGTTACGATCATTTGAAGTTTCACGAAATGTAAATAAAAAGGGGCAGTTTTGAATTTTTGAACTTCAAATGGTCATAAATCGTGCCTCGGATGTAGGATTGAGGCAATCTTTTTTTTTTTTTCAATCTAGTTATTTTTTCAAGATATATGCGAAAAATACCACACACTGAGATATGACTTATTATTTTACTTTTATCATTGTGTGACTAAGTATAAGTAAAATTATAAGAAGAAAAAAAATCAAATCAAATAAATGAATTGAGTTTACCCCGTAGATCTCGAAAAAATAAGGAAGTTTAAAAAAAATCGCCTCTAAATGATATTTGAGGCAAAAGTTACAATTATTTGAAGTTTCATGAAATGTAACTTAAACGAGGTAGTTGTGAATTTTTGAACTTCAAACAGTCATAAATCGTGCCTCGAATGTCGGATTGAGGCGAGTTTTTTAAAATTTGGTTATTTTTTCGAGATCTATGCGAAAAAACTCCACACATTGAGATAGGACTCATAGTTTTACTTTTATCATTGTGTTACTAAATATAAGTAAAATTATAGAAGAAAAAATAATCAAATCAAATAAAGAAATTGAGTTTACCACGTAGAGCTCGAAAAATAAAGAATCGCCTCTAAATGATATTCGAGAAAAAAGTTACGATCATTTGAAGTTTGACGAAATGTAGCTCAAAAGAGGTAATTGTGATTTTTTTGAATTCCAAACGGTCATAAATCATGCATCGAATTTCGAATTGAGGCGATTGTTTTTTCGAATTTGGTTATTTATTCTAGTTCTATGCGAAAAAACACCACATGTTGAGATAGGACTTATTATTTTACTTTTTTCGTTGTTTGACTAAATATAAGTAAAATTATAAGAAGAAAAAAATCAAATCAAATAACAGAATTGAGTTTACCACATAGATCTCGAAAAATAAGCAAGTTTAAAAAAAGAATCGCCTCTAAATGATATTCGAGGTAAAAGTTACAATTATTTGAAGTTTCACGAACTGTAACTCAAAGAGGTAGTTCTGTGATTTTGAACTTCAAACGGTTATAAATCGTGCCTCAGATATCGGATTGAGGCAAAAATTTCACTCTGTTTATTTTTTCGAGAACTCTACGGAAAAAACACCTCAAACTGAGGTAGGACTTATAGTTTTACTTTTTTCGTTGTGTGACTAAATATAAGTAAAAATTATAAGAAGAAAAAGAAATCAAATCAAATGAAGGAATTGAGTTTACCACGTAGATCTCGAAAAAAAGCAAGTTCTGAACAAAGAATCGCCTCTAACTGATATTCGAGGCAAAAGTTACGATCATTTCAAGTTTCACAAAATGTAATCAAAAGGTGTAGTTGTGAATTTTTAAACTTTAAACGGTCATAAATCATGCCTCGGATGTTGGATTGAGGCAATCTTTTTTTCAATATGGTTACTGTTTTGAGATCTACGTGACAAAACACCACAAATTGAGATATGACTTATTGTTTTACTTTTATCATTGTTTGACTATATAAGTAAAATTATAAGAAGAAAAAAAATCAAATCAAATAAATGAATTGAGTTTACACCGTAGATCTCGAAAAAATAAGCAAGTTTATAAAATGAATCGCCTCTAAATGATATTTGAGGCAAAAGTTACGATTATTTGAAGTTTCACGAAATTTAACTCAAAAGAGGTAGTGGTGAATTTTTAAACTTCAAACGGTTGTAAATCCTGCCTCTGATATCGAATTGAGGCGATTGTTTTTTCAATCTGGTTATTTATTCGAGATCTATGCGAAAAAACACCACACGCTGAGATAGTACTTATAGTTTTATTTTTATTTATGTGCGAAATATAAGTAAAATTATAAGAACAAAAACAAATCAAATCAAATAAAGAATTGAGTTTACCACGTAGATCTCGAAAAAATAAGCAAGTTTTAAAAATTGCCTCAAAATGATATTCGAGGCAAAAGTTACGATCATTTAAAGTTTCACGAAATGTAACTCAAAAGAGGTAATAGTGAATATTTGAACTCTAAACGGTTATAAATCGTGTCTCAGATGTCGAAGGTGATTTTTTATTTCAATCTGGTTATTTTTTTGAGATACACGCAAAAAAATACCACACACTGAGATAGGACTTTCTGTTTTACTTTTATTGTTGTGTGACTAAATATAAGTAAAGTTATAAGAAGAGAATAATAATTAATTAAATAATGAATTGAGTTTAACGTGTAGATCTCAAAAAAATAATCAAGTTTTAAAAAAGAATCGCCTCTAAATGATATTTGAGGCAAAAGTTACGATCATTTGAAGTTTCACGAAATGTAACTCAAAAGAAGTAGTTATGAATTTTTGAACTTCAAACGGTCGTAAATTGTGCCTTACATCTCGGATTGAGACGATTTCTTTTTCAATCTGGTTATTTAGTCTTTGTGTGACTAAATACAAGTAAATTCATAAGAAAAAAAATCAAATCAAATAAAGGAATTGAGTTTACCATGTAGATTTCGAAAAAATAAACAAGTTTAAAAAACAGAATCGTCTCTAAATGATATTCGAGGCAAAAGTTACGATCATTGGAAGTTTCATGAAATGTAACTCAAAAGAGGTAGTTATGAATTTTTGAACTTCCAACGGTCATAAATCGTGCCTCAGATGTTGGATTAAGCCTTGAGGCGATATTTTTTTTTCAATCTTGTTATTTTTTCGAGATCTATGAGAAAAAACACCACACACTGAGATATATGACTTATAGTTTTACATTTATCTTTGTGTCACTAAATATAAGTAAAATTATAAGAACAACAAAATCAAATCAAATAAAGGAATTTAGTTTACCACGTAGATCTTAAATAAATAAGCAAATTTAAAAACTGAATCACCTCTAAATGATGTTCGAAGCAAGAGTAACGATCATTTGAAGTTTCACGAAATCTAACTCAAAAGAGGTAGTTACGAATTTTTGAACTTCAAACAGTCATAAATCGTGCCTCGGATGTCGGATTGAGGTGAGTTTTTTAAAATCTGGTTATTTTTTCGAGATCTATGCGGAAAAACTCCACACATTGAGATAGGACTCATAGTTTTACTTTTATCATTGTGTTACTAAATATAAGTAAAATTATAAGAAGAAAAAATAATCAAATCAGATAAAGAAATTGAGTTTACCACGTAGAGCTCAAAAAATAAAGAATCGCCTCTAAATGATATTCGAGACAAAAATTACGATCATTTGAAGTTTGACGAAATGTAGCTCAAAAGAGGTAATTGTGATTTTTTTGAATTCCAAACGGTCATAAATCATGCCTCGAATTTCGAATTGAGGCGATTGTTTTTTCGAATTTGGTTATTTATTCTAGTTCTATGCGAAAAAACACCACATGTTGAGATAGGACTTATTATTTTACTTTTTTCGTTGTGTGACTAAATATAAGTAAAATTATAAGAAGAAAAAAATTAAATCAAATAAAGGAATTGAGTTTACCACATAGATCTCGAAAAATAAGCAAGTTTAAAAAAAGAATCGCCTCTAAATGATATTCGAGGTAAAAGTTACGATTATTTGAAGTTTCACGAACTGTAACTCCAAAGAGGTAGTTCTGAGATTTTGAACTTCAAACGGTTATAAATCGTGCCTCAGATATCGGATTGAGGCAAATTTCACTCTGTTTATTTTTTCGAGAACTCTACGGAAAAAACACCTCAAACTGAGGTAGGACTTATAGTTTTACTTTTTTCGTTGTGTGACTAAATATAAGTAAAAATTATAAGAAGAAAAAGAAATCAAATCAAATGAAGGAATTGAGTTTACCACGTAGATCTCGGAAAAAAAAGCAAGTTCTGAACAAAGAATCGCCTCTAACTGATATTCGAGGCAAAAGTTACGATCATTTCAAGTTTCACAAAATGTAATCAAAAGGTGTAGTTGTGAATTTTTAAACTTTAAACGGTCATAAATCATGCCTCGGATGTTGGATTGAGGCAATCTTTTTTTTCAATATGGTTACTGTTTTGAGATCTACGTGACAAAACACCACAAATTGAGATATGACTTATTGTTTTACTTTTATCATTGTTTGACTAAGTATAAGTAAAATTATAAGAAGAAAAAAAATCAAATCAAATAAATGAATTGAGTTTACACCGTAGATCTCGAAAAAAATAAGCAAGTTTATAAAATGAATCGCCTCTAAATGATATTTGAGGCAAAAGTTACGATTATTTGAAGTTTCACGAAATTTAACTCAAAAGAGGTAGTGGTGAATTTTTAAACTTCAAACGGTTGTAAATCCTGCCTCGGATGTCGAATTGAGGCGATTGTTTTTTCAATCTTGTTATTTATTCGAGATCTATGCGAAAAAACACCACACGCTGAGATAGTACTTATAGTTTTATTTTTATTATTGTGCGAAATATAAGTAAAATTATAAGAACAAAAACAAATCAAATCAAATAAAGAATTGAGTTTACCACGTAGATCTCGAAAAAATAAGCAAGTTTTAAAAAAATTGCCTCAAAATGATATTTGAGGCAAAAGTTACGATCATTTAAAGTTTCACAAAATATAACTCAAAAGAGGTAATAGTGAATATTTGAACTCTAAACGGTTATAAATCGTGTCTCAGATGTCGAAGGTGATTTT
The DNA here is from genome assembly GCA_022817965.1 of Solanum lycopersicoides. Taxonomy (NCBI): domain Eukaryota; kingdom Viridiplantae; phylum Streptophyta; class Magnoliopsida; order Solanales; family Solanaceae; genus Solanum; species Solanum lycopersicoides. The sequence goes on from CM040619.1 coordinate 3,745,895, forward strand.
TTATTTCAATCTGGTTATTTTTTTGAGATCCACGCAAAAAAATACCACACACTGAGATAGGACTTTCTGTTTTACTTTTATTGTTGTGTGACTAAATATAAGTAAAGTTATAAGAAGAGAATAATAATTAATTAAATAATGAATTGAGTTTAACGTGTAGATCTCAAAAAAATAATCAAGTTTTAAAAAAGAATCGCCTCTAAATGATATTTGAGGCAAAAGTTACGATCATTTGAAGTTTCACGAAATGTAACTCAAAAGAAGTAGTTATGAATTTTTGAACTTCAAACGGTCGTAAATTGTGCCTTACATCTCGGATTGAGACGATTTCTTTTTCAATCTGGTTATTTAGTCTTTGTGTGACTAAATACAAGTAAATTCATAAGAAAAAAAATCAAATCAAATAAAGGAATTGAGTTTACCATGTAGATTTCGAAAAAATAAACAAGTTTAAAAAACAGAATCATCTCTAAATGATATTCGAGGCAAAAGTTACGATCATTGGAAGTTTCATGAAATGTAACTCAAAAGAGGTAGTTATGAATTTTTGAACTTCCAACGGTCATAAATCGTGCCTCAGATGTTGGATTAAGCCTTGAGGCGATATTTTTTTTTCAATCTTGTTATTTTTTCGAGATCTATGAGAAAAAACACCACACACTGAGATATATGACTTATAGTTTTACATTTATCTTTGTGTCACTAAATATAAGTAAAATTATAAGAACAACAAAATCAAATCAAATAAAGGAATTTAGTTTACCACGTAGATCTTAAATAAATAAGCAAATTTAAAAACAGAATCACCTCTGAATGATGTTCGAGGCAAGAGTAACGATCATTTGAAGTTTCACGAAATGTAACTCAAAAGAGGTAGTTACGAATTTTTGAACTTCAAACAGTCATAAATCGTGCCTCGGATGTCGGATTGAGGTGAGTTTTTTAAAATCTGGTTATTTTTTCGAGATCTATGCGAAAATACTCCACACATTGAGATAGGACTCATAGTTTTACTTTTATCATTGTGTTACTAAATATAAGTAAAATTATAAGAAGAAAAAATAATCAAATCAGATAAAGAAATTGAGTTTACCACGTAGAGCTCAAAAAATAAAGAATCGCCTCTAAATGATATTCGAGACAAAAATTACGATCATTTGAAGTTTGACGAAATGTAGCTCAAAAGAGGTAATTGTGATTTTTTTGAATTCCAAACGGTCATAAATCATGCCTCGAATTTCGAATTGAGGCGATTGTTTTTTCGAATTTGGTTATTTATTCTAGTTCTATGCGAAAAAACACCACATGTTGAGATAGGACTTATTATTTTACTTTTTTCGTTGTGTGATAAATATAAGTAAAATTATATAAGAAGAAAAAAATTAAATCAAATAAAGGAATTGAGTTTACCACATAGATCTCGAAAAATAAGCAAGTTTAAAAAAAGAATCGCCTCTAAATGATATTCGATGTAAAAGTTACGATTATTTGAAGTTTCACGAACTGTAACTCCAAAGAGGTAGTTCTGAGATTTTGAACTTCAAACGGTTATAAATCGTGCCTCAGATATCGGATTGAGGCAAATTTCACTCTGTTTATTTTTTCGAGAACTCTACGGAAAAAACACCTCAAACTGAGGTAGGACTTATAGTTTTACTTTTTTCGTTGTGTGACTAAATATAAGTAAAAATTATAAGAAGAAAAAGAAATCAAATCAAATGAAGGAATTGAGTTTACCACGTAGATCTCGAAAAAAAAAGCAAGTTCTGAACAAAGAATCGCCTCTAACTGATATTCGAGGCAAAAGTTACGATCATTTCAAGTTTCACAAAATGTAATCAAAAGGTGTAGTTGTGAATTTTTAAACTTTAAACGGTCATAAATCATGCCTCGGATGTTGGATTGAGGCAATCTTTTTTTTCAATATGGTTACTGTTTTGAGATCTACGTGACAAAACACCACAAATTGAGATATGACTTATTGTTTTACTTTTATCATTGTTTGACTAAGTATAAGTAAAATTATAAGAAGAAAAAAAATCAAATCAAATAAATGAATTGAGTTTACACCGTAGATCTCGAAAAAAATAAGCAAGTTTATAAAATGAATCGCCTCTAAATGATATTTGAGGCAAAAGTTACGATTATTTGAAGTTTCACGAAATTTAACTCAAAAGAGGTAGTGGTGAATTTTTAAACTTCAAACGGTTGTAAATCCTGCCTCGGATGTCGAATTGAGGCAATTGTTTTTTCAATCTGGTTATTTATTCGAGATCTATGCGAAAAAAACCACACGCTGAGATAGTACTTATAGTTTTATTTTTATTGTTGTGCGAAATATAAGTAAAATTATAAGAACAAAAACAAATCAAATCAAATAAAGAATTGAGTTTACCACGTAGATCTCGAAAAAATAAGCAAGTTTTAAAAAAATTGCCTCAAAATGATATTCGAGGCAAAAGTTACGATCATTTAAAGTTTCACGAAATGTAACTCAAAAGAGGTAATAGTGAATATTTGAAGTCTAAACGGTTATAAATCGTGTCTCAGATGTCGAAGGTGATTTTTTATTTCAATCTGGTTATATTTTTGAGATCCACGCAAAAAAATACCACACACTGAGATAGGACTTTCTGTTTAACTTTTATTGTGGTGTGACTAAATATAAGTAAAGTTATAAGAAGAGAATAATAATTAATTAAATAATGAATTGAGTTTAACGTGTAGATCTCAAAAAAATAATCAAGTTTTAAAAAAGAATCGCCTCTAAATGATATTTGAGGCAAAAGTTACGATCATTTGAAGTTTCACGAAATGTAACTCAAAAGAAGTAGTTATGAATTTTTGAACTTCAAACGGTCGTAAATTGTGCCTTACATCTCGGATTGAGACGATTTCTTTTTCAATCTGGTTATTTAGTCTTTGTGTGACTAAATACAAGTAAATTCATAAGAAAAAAAATCAAATCAAATAAAGGAATTGAGTTTACCATGTAGATTTCGAAAAAATAAACAAGTTTAAAAAACAGAATCGTCTCTAAATGATATTCGAGGCAAAAGTTACGATCATTGGAAGTTTCATGAAATGTAACTCAAAAGAGGTAGTTATGAATTTTTGAACTTCCAACGGTCATAAATCGTGCCTCAGATGTTGGATTAAGCCTTGAGGCGATATTTTTTTTTCAATCTTGTTATTTTTTCGAGATCTATGAGAAAAAACACCACACACTGAGATATATGACTTATAGTTTTACATTTATCTTTGTGTCACTAAATATAAGTAAAATTATAAGAACAACAAAATCAAATCAAATAAAGGAATTTAGTTTACCACGTAGATCTTAAATAAATAAGCAAATTTAAAAACAGAATCACCTCTAAATGATGTTCGAGGCAAGAGTAACGATCATTTGAAGTTTCACGAAATGTAACTCAAAAGAGGTAGTTACGAATTTTTGAACTTCAAACAGTCATAAATCGTGCCTCGGATGTCGGATTGAGGTGAGTTTTTTAAAATCTGGTTATTTTTTCGAGATCTATGCGAAAAAACTCCACACATTGAGATAGGACTCATAGTTTTACTTTTATCATTGTGTTACTAAATATAAGTAAAATTATAAGAAGAAAAAATAATCAAATCAGATAAAGAAATTGAGTTTACCACGTAGAGCTCAAAAAATAAAGAATCGCCTCTAAATGATATTCGAGACAAAAATTACGATCATTTGAAGTTTGACGAAATGTAGCTCAAAAGAGGTAATTGTGATTTTTTTGAATTCCAAACGGTCATAAATCATGCCTCGAATTTCGAATTGAGGCGATTGTTTTTTCGAATTTGGTTATTTATTCTAGTTCTATGCGAAAAAACACCACATGTTGAGATAGGACTTATTATTTTACTTTTTTCGTTGTGTGACTAAATATAAGTAAAATTATAAGAAGAAAAAAATTAAATCAAATAAAGGAATTGAGTTTACCACATAGATCTCGAAAAATAAGCAAGTTTAAAAAAAGAATCGCCTCTAAATGATATTCGAGGTAAAAGTTACGATTATTTGAAGTTTCACGAACTGTAACTCCAAAGAGGTAGTTCTGAGATTTTGAACTTCAAACGGTTATAAATCGTGCCTCAGATATCGGATTGAGGCAAATTATTTCACTCTGTTTATTTTTTCAAGAACTCTACGGAAAAAACACCTCAAACTGAGGTAGGACTTATAGTTTTACTTTTTTCGTTGTGTGACTAAATATAAGTAAAAATTATAAGAAGAAAAAGAAATCAAATCAAATGAAGGAATTGAGTTTACCACGTAGATCTCGAAAAAAAAAGCAAGTTCTGAACAAAGAATCGCCTCTAACTGATATTCGAGGCAAAAGTTACGATCATTTCAAGTTTCACAAAATGTAATCAAAAGGTGTAGTTGTGAATTTTTAAACTTTAAACGGTCATAAATCATGCCTCGGATGTTGGATTGAGGCAATCTTTTTTTTCAATATGGTTACTGTTTTGAGATCTACGTGACAAAACACCACAAATTGAGATATGACTTATTGTTTTACTTTTATCATTGTTTGACTAAGTATAAGTAAAATTATAAGAAGAAAAAAAATCAAATCAAATAAATGAATTGAGTTTACACCGTAGATCTCGAAAAAAATAAGCAAGTTTATAAAATGAATCGCCTCTAAATGATATTTGAGGCAAAAGTTACGATTATTTGAAGTTTCACGAAATTTAACTCAAAAGAGGTAGTGGTGAATTTTTAAACTTCAAACGGTTGTAAATCCTGCCTCGGATGTCGAATTGAGGCGATTGTTTTTTCAATCTGGTTATTTATTCGAGATCTATGCGAAAAAATACCACACGCTGAGATAGTACTTATAGTTTTATTTTTATTGTTGTGCGAAATATAAGTAAAATCATAAGAACAAAAACAAATCAAATCAAATAAAGAATTGAGTTTACCACGTAGATCTCGAAAAAATAAGCAAGTTTTAAAAAAATTGCCTCAAAATGATATTCGAGGCAAAAGTTACGATCATTTAAAGTTTCACGAAATGTAACTCAAAAGAGGTAATTGTGAATATTTGAACTCTAAACGGTTATAAATCGTGTCTCAGATGTCGAAGGTGATTTTTTATTTCAATCTGGTTATTTTTTTGAGATCCACGCAAAAAAATACCACACACTGAGATAGGACTTTCTGTTTTACTTTTATTGTTGTGTGACTAAATATAAGTAAAGTTATAAGAAGAGAATAATAATTAATTAAATAATGAATTGAGTTTAACGTGTAGATCTCAAAAAAATAATCAAGTTTTAAAAAAGAATCGCCTCTAAATGATATTTGAGGCAAAAATTACGATCATTTGAAGTTTCACGAAATGTAACTCAAAAGAAGTAGTTATGAATTTTTGAACTTCAAACGGTCGTAAATTGTACCTTACATCTCGGATTGAGACGATTTCTTTTTCAATCTGGTTATTTAGTCTTTGTGTGACTAAATACAAGTAAATTCATAAGAAAAAAAATCAAATCAAATAAAGGAATTGAGTTTACCATGTAGATTTCGAAAAAATAAACAAGTTTAAAAAACAGAATCGTCTCTAAATGATATTCGAGGCAAAAGTTACGATCATTGGAAGTTTCATGAAATGTAACTCAAAAGAGGTAGTTATGAATTTTTGAACTTCCAACGGTCATAAATCGTGCCTCAGATGTTGGATTAAGCCTTGAGGCGATATTTTTTTTTCAATCTTGTTATTTTTTCGAGATCTATGAGAAAAAACACCACACACTGAGATATATGACTTATAGTTTTACATTTATCTTTGTGTCACTAAATATAAGTAAAATTATAAGAACAACAAAATCAAATCAAATAAAGGAATTTAGTTTACCACGTAGATCTTAAATAAATAAGCAAATTTAAAAACAGAATCACCTCTAAATGATGTTCGAGGCAAGAGTAACGATCATTTGAAGTTTCACGAAATGTAACTCAAAAGAGGTAGTTACGAATTTTTTAACTTCAAACAGTCATAAATCGTGCCTCGGATGTCGGATTGAGGTGAGTTTTTTAAAATCTGGTTATTTTTTCGAGATCTATGCGAAAAAACTCCACACATTGAGATAGGACTCATAGTTTTACTTTTATCATTGTGTTACTAAATATAAGTAAAATTATAAGAAGAAAAAACAATCAAATCAGATAAAGAAATTGAGTTTACCAGTAGAGCTCAAAAAATAAAGAATCGCCTCTAAATGATATTCGAGACAAAAATTACGATCATTTGAAGTTTGACGAAATGTAGCTCAAAAGAGGTAATTGTGATTTTTTTGAATTCCAAACGGTCATAAATCATGCCTCGAATTTCGAATTGAGGCGATTGTTTTTTCGAATTTGGTTATTTATTCTAGTTCTATGCGAAAAAACACCACATGTTGAGATAGGACTTATTATTTTACTTTTTTCGTTGTGTGACTAAATATAAGTAAAATTATAAGAAGAAAAAAATTAAATCAAATAAAGGAATTGAGTTTACCACATAGATCTCGAAAAATAAGCAAGTTTAAAAAAAGAATCGCCTCTAAATGATATTCGAGGTAAAAGTTACGATTATTTGAAGTTTCACGAACTGTAACTCCAAAGAGGTAGTTCTGAGATTTTGAACTTCAAACGGTTATAAATCGTGCCTCAGATATCGGATTGAGGCAAATTTTTCACTCTGTTTATTTTTTCGAGAACTCTACGGAAAAAACACCTCAAACTGAGGTAGGACTTATAGTTTTACTTTTTTCGTTGTGTGACTAAATATAAGTAAAAATTATAAGAAGAAAAAGAAATCAAATCAAATGAAGGAATTGAGTTTACCACGTAGATCTCGAAAAAAAAAGCAAGTTCTGAACAAAGAATCGCCTCTAACTGATATTCGAGGCAAAAGTTACGATCATTTCAAGTTTCACAAAATGTAATCAAAAGGTGTAGTTGTGAATTTTTAAACTTTAAACGGTCATAAATCATGCCTCGGATGTTGGATTGAGGCAATCTTTTTTTTCAATATGGTTACTGTTTTGAGATCTACGTGACAAAACACCACAAATTGAGATATGACTTATTGTTTTACTTTTATCATTGTTTGACTAAGTATAAGTAAAATTATAAGAAGAAAAAAAATCAAATCAAATAAATGAATTGAGTTTACACCGTAGATCTCGAAAAAAATAAGCAAGTTTATAAAATGAATCGCCTCTAAATGATATTTGAGGCAAAAGTTACGATTATTTGAAGTTTCACGAAATTTAACTCAAAAGAGGTAGTGGTGAATTTTTAAACTTCAAACGGTTGTAAATCCTGCCTCGGATGTCGAATTGAGGCGATTGTTTTTTCAATCTGGTTATTTATTCGAGATCTATGCGAAAAAATACCACACGCTGAGATAGTACTTATAGTTTTATTTTTATTGTTGTGCGAAATATAAGTAAAATTATAAGAACAAAAACAAATCAAATCAAATAAAGAATTGAGTTTACCACGTAGATCTCGAAAAAATAAGCAAGTTTTAAAGAAAAATTGCCTCAAAATGATATTCGAGGCAAAAGTTACGATCATTTCACGTTTCACAAAATATAACTCAAAACAGGTAATAGTGAATATTTGAACTCTAAACGGTTATAAATCGTATCTCAGATGTCGAAGGTGATTTTTTATTTCAATCTGGTTATTTTTTGAGATCCACGCAAAAAAATACCACACACTGAGATAGGACTTTCTGTTTTACTTTTATTGTTGTGTGACTAAATATAAGTAAAGTTATAAGAAGAGAATAATAATTAATTAAATAATGAATTGAGTTTAACGTGTAGATCTCAAAAAAATAATCAAGTTTTAAAAAAGAATCGCCTCTAAATGATATTTGAGGCAAAAGTTACGATCATTTGAAGTTTCACGAAATGTAACTCAAAAGAAGTAGTTATGAATTTTTGAACTTCAAACGGTCGTAAATTGTGCCTTACATCTCGGATTGAGACGATTTCTTTTTCAATCTGGTTATTTAGTCTTTGTGTGACTAAATACAAGTAAATTCATAAGAAAAAAAATCAAATCAAATAAAGGAATTGAGTTTACCATGTAGATTTCGAAAAAATAAACAAGTTTAAAAAACAGAATCGTCTCTAAATGATATTCGAGGCAAAAGTTACGATCATTGGAAGTTTCATGAAATGTAACTCAAAAGAGGTAGTTATGAATTTTTGAACTTCCAACGGTCATAAATCGTGCCTCAGATGTTGGATTAAGCCTTGAGGCGATATTTTTTTTTCAATCTTGTTATTTTTTCGAGATCTATGAGAAAAACACCACACACTGAGATATATGACTTATAGTTTTACATTTATCTTTGTGTCACTAAATATAAGTAAAATTATAAGAACAACAAAATCAAATCAAATAAAGGAATTTAGTTTACCACGTAGATCTTAAATAAATAAGCAAATTTAAAAACAGAATCACCTCTAAATGATGTTCGAGGCAAGAGTAACGATCATTTGAAGTTTCACGAAATGTAACTCAAAAGAGGTAGTTACGAATTTTTGAACTTCAAACAGTCATAAATCGTGCCTCGGATGTCGGATTGAGGTGAGTTTTTTAAAATCTGGTTATTTTTTCGAGATCTATGCGAAAAAACTCCACACATTGAGATAGGACTCATAGTTTTACTTTTATCATTGTGTTATTAAATATAAGTAAAATTATAAGAAGAAAAAACAATCAAATCAGATAAAGAAATTGAGTTTACCAAGTAGAGCTCAAAAAATAAAGAATCGCCTCTAAATGATATTCGAGACAAAAATTACGATCATTTGAAGTTTGACGAAATGTAGCTCAAAAGAGGTAATTGTGATTTTTTTGAATTCCAAACGGTCATAAATCATGCCTCGAATTTCGAATTGAGGCGATTGTTTTTTCGAATTTGGTTATTTATTCTAGTTCTATGCGAAAAAACACCACATGTTGAGATAGGACTTATTATTTTACTTTTTTCGTTGTGTGACTAAATATAAGTAAAATTATAAGAAGAAAAAAATTAAATCAAATAAAGGAATTGAGTTTACCACATAGATCTCGAAAAATTAGCAAGTTTAAAAAAAGAATCGCCTCTAAATGATATTCGAGGTAAAAGTTACGATTATTTGAAGTTTCACGAACTGTAACTCCAAAGAGGTAGTTCTGAGATTTTGAACTTCAAACGGTTATAAATCGTGCCTCAGATATCGGATTGAGGCAAATTTTTTCACTCTGTTTATTTTTTCGAGAACTCTACGGAAAAAACACCTCAAACTGAGGTAGGACTTATAGTTTTACTTTTTTCGTTGTGTGACTAAATATAAGTAAAAATTATAAGAAGAAAAAGAAATCAAATCAAATGAAGGAATTGAGTTTACCACGTAGATCTCGAAAAAAAGCAAGTTCTGAACAAAGAATCGCCTCTAACTGATATTCGAGGCAAAAGTTACGATCATTTCAAGTTTCACAAAATGTAATCAAAAGGTGTAGTTGTGAATTTTTAAACTTTAAACGGTCATAAATCATGCCTCGGATGTTGGATTGAGGCAATCTTTTTTTTCAATATGGTTACTGTTTTGAGATCTACGTGACAAAACACCACAAATTGAGATATGACTTATTGTTTTACTTTTATCATTGTTTGACTAAGTATAAGTAAAATTATAAGAAGAAAAAAAATCAAATCAAATAAATGAATTGAGTTTACACCGTAGATCTCGAAAAAAATAAGCAAGTTTATAAAATGAATCGCCTCTAAATGATATTTGAGGCAAAAGTTACGATTATTTGAAGTTTCACGAAATTTAACTCAAAAGAGGTAGTGGTGAATTTTTAAACTTCAAACGGTTGTAAATCCTGCCTCGGATGTCGAATTGAGGCGATTGTTTTTTCAATCTGGTTATTTATTCGAGATCTATGCGAAAAAATACCACACGCTGAGATAGTACTTATAGTTTTATTTTTATTGTTGTGCGAAATATAAGTAAAATTATAAGAACAAAAACAAATCAAATCAAATAAAGAATTGAGTTTACCACGTAGATCTCGAAAAAATAAGCAAGTTTTTAAAAAAATTGCCTCAAAATGATATTCGAGGCAAAAGTTACGATCATTTAAAGTTTCACGAAATGTAACTCAAAAGAGGTAATTGTGAATATTTGAACTCTAAACGGTTATAAATCGTGTCTCAGATGTCGAAGGTGATTTTTTATTTCAATCTGGTCATTTTTTTGAGATCCACGCAAAAAAATACCACACACTGAGATAGGACTTTCTGTTTTACTTTTATTGTTGTGTGACTAAATATAAGTAAAGTTATAAGAAGAGAATAATAATTAATTAAATAATGAATTGAGTTTAACGTGTAGATCTCAAAAAAATAATCAAGTTTTAAAAAAGAATCGCCTCTAAATGATATTTGAGGCAAAAGTTACGATCATTTGAAGTTTCACGAAATGTAACTCAAAAGAAGTAGTTATGAATTTTTGAACTTCAAACGGTCGTAAATTGTGCCTTACATCTCGGATTGAGACGATTTCTTTTTCAATCTGGTTATTTAGTCTTTGTGTGACTAAATACAAGTAAATTCATAAGAAAAAAAATCAAATCAAATAAAGGAATTGAGTTTACCATGTAGATTTCGAAAAAATAAACAAGTTTAAAAAACAGAATCGTCTCTAAATGATATTCGAGGCAAAAGTTACGATCATTGGAAGTTTCATGAAATGTAACTCAAAAGAGGTAGTTATGAATTTTTGAACTTCCAACGGTCATAAATCGTGCCTCAGATGTTGGATTAAGCCTTGAGGCGATATTTTTTTTTCAATCTTGTTATTTTTTCGAGATTTATGAGAAAAAACACCACACACTGAGATATATGACTTATAGTTTTACATTTATCTTTGTGTCACAAAATATAAATAAAATTATAAGAACAACAAAATCAAATCAAATAAAGGAATTTAGTTTACCACGTAGATCTTAAATAAATAAGCAAATTTAAAAAAAGAATCACCTCTAAATGATGTTCGAGGCAAGAGTAATGATCATTTGAAGTTTCACGAAATGTAACTCAAAAGAGGTAGTTACGAATTTTTGAACTTCAAACAGTCATAAATCGTGCCTCGGATGTTGGATTGAGGTGAGTTTTTTAAAATATGGTTATTTTTTTGAGATCTATGCGAAAAAACTCCACACATTGAGATAGGACTCATAGTTTTACTTTTATCATTGTGTTACTAAATATAAGTAAAATTATAAGAAGAAAAAACAATCAAATCAGATAAAGAAATTGAGTTTACCACGTAGAGCTCGAAAAATAAAGAATCGCCTCTAAATGATATTCGAGACAAAAATTACGATCATTTGAAGTTTGACGAAATGTAGCTCAAAAGAGGTAATTGTGATTTTTTTGAATTCCAAACGGTCATAAATCATGCCTCGAATTTCAAATTGAGGCGATTATTTTTTCGAATTTTGTTATTTATTCTAGTTCTATGCGAAAAAACACCACATGTTGAGATAGGACTTATTATTTTACTTTTTTCATTGTGTGACTAAATATAAGTAAAATTATAAGAAGAAAAAAATTAAATCAAATAAAGGAATTGAGTTTACCACATAGATCTCGAAAAATTAGCAAGTTTAAAAAAAGAATCGCCTCTAAATGATATTCGAGGTAAAAGTTACGATTATTTAAAGTTTCACGAACTGTAACTCCAAAGAGGTAGTTCTGAGATTTTGAACTTCAAACGGTTATAAATCGTGCCTCAGATATCAGATTGAGGCAAAAAATTTCACTCTGTTTAATTTTTCGAGAACTCTACGGAAAAAACACCTCAAACTGAGGTAGGACTTATAATTTTACTTTTTTCGTTGTGTGACTAAATATAAGTAAAAACTATAAGAAGAAAAAGAAATCAAATCAAATGAAGGAATTGAGTTTACCACGTAGATCTCGAAAAAAAAAGCAAGTTCTGAACAAAGAATCGCCTCTAACTGATATTCGAGGCAAAAGTTACGATCATTTCAAGTTTCACAAAATGTAATCAAAAGGTGTAGTTGTGAATTTTTAAACTTTAAACGGTCATAAATGTAACGGCCTGTATTTTTGTATGTGGTAGTTCTATTCATGTCATACTTGACTTATACTTATAGTGTAGGTGAGGATCATGTTTCTTACATGATTAGTGTTGGTTTAAACTAGCTTGGAAGGTGATGTAATGCCTTGCACGTTTTAGCATATGTATTGCAAGTTAACTCCGATGGAAAGTATTTAAGTAATTATAGTAAGGTGGTAATTGAGCTAGCAGCTGCATCACCTACTTGATCTATATTATAGTTAAAGGGCCCAAGTTTGATTGACCAGATTTAGGCTTATATTTAGGGGCTCATTTGAAGCCCAAACCTATTAAAGAAAATGTGAATGAAAGAAGGCCCAACAGCCAAATCTGCCAATTGGCCATTATGGATAAAGCCCAAGTGAAACTAAGTAAGTACATGACCTCCTAAGATTTGTTTTACCATGTTATTGGGCCAAGTGTGTACCACCTACTTGCACTAATCTGTCCCAAGCTGATTAAAAGAACAAAGGAAAAATGGACAGCCAAGGTCCAATAATATTAAGTCCAAAAGGGCCCAAGTTAAAAGGACAAGCAGGTGGGCACCTACTTGACATTATATGGCCCAAAATTGGTCAAGAGTGTCGGCCATAACACCTCCTTTTTCAAAGGATAAGGATCAAGTCTTATTCTCCATTTTGAACTTGCAAAAATTTCAGATTTCCTAAGTTCTTTCTTGGTCTCTCTTGGCTTCAATTAGCAGCCCTAAAACACCTTAGAGTTCTTGAGTGCTGTCTAATTTTTCAAGTAAGAGTTTGAAGGAGAGTTTGAATTCTTGAAGTACAAGTTTAGAGGATAAATTTTCAGAATTAAGGTAAGACTTCAACCCATTTGTTTTCCTCTCTTTGATAATGTTTGGAGTGGAGAATTTTGTATATGATTATCAAGAATTCATGGATTGTGATAAATCTTTGAGTCAATATTCTCCTATTATGCTGAAAGATTTGAGATTGTTAGTGGCTGCCTTATGAATATTGTTGTTGAGGGCTGTTTGGGTATCTCTGGAAATGATGTTTGAAGTTGTATTAATGTGTAGAGGAAGGGTGTGGTGGTTCACCATTTATGTAAGGGTTGTATGGGCCTGATTTCCATCAAATATTTTTAGCTACTGTTTTGGAGAACCTTATTGTGATTAGCTGCTGATGTTAGCTTAATCATGACTTATGTTGTAGATTAGCACCCAATAAGGAAGGCTGAATCGTGATAGTGGTATTGGTCATAAATATAAGGTATGTAAGGCTATTCGATTCTATATCCTTTTGTCATGAAATCTGCCACCTGCAATTAATATCAATGAAGTGATTCTCATAAGTTCTATTTCTAGAAAAGAAAGCATGGTGGCAGCGTACTATCTCCAAATAGCTAACAATATTTCTTTCCCCATTCTAAGTACATGGAACTACTTCATTATATGTTCACTACTCTATACTTGTGTAATTTCCCCTTGTGCTGTTATAGAAATGGTATTTGCAAAAGAAAGTTTGATGAATCCTTCTCCTAAGCCAATTGAAGTCAATTGTGCCATTAAGGTCTTAAAGTAAGGTGTTGATGTTTCATAGCTCCTTATGTCATTGTTACTGCCTCAAAGTATTGTTTTCATGTATTCCACTACTGTTCCGTAATTTCATGTCTCCAAGATGATTATGACCACCAAATCAACATCTCAAAATGTTACGATTATCCAAAATAACATCTCAAAAGAGTTATGAACTGATTAACAATAATCTCAAAGATTAAAGAATCTAAGTGAAGAAATCTATTTAATTAAGGGTGGCAGCTTAGGGGCGAAAGCCTAGCATGGGCCGATCCCAAGTTGTGTAATTATGAGGACCGCATCCCAGGGGTTAATACGCCTAGCATGGGTCATCCTCTTCTACCACTGATCAGCTGGTCACTTGTATCACATGCCCAACAAAGATTATAACATACAAAGAAGGTAAAGAAAAGAATGTAGCTTACTTGATTCCACAAGAGTAAGCAAAGGTGGTCTTCTCTCCTAATCTATGCACTCATATGTTGCTACTTGATTTCATTTGTGCCTTTATTACGTATACTTTTTGCCTTACATATTCAGTACATTTTTCGTACTGACGTCCCGTATTGGGGACGCTGCATTTCATGCTGCAGGCTCAGGTACTCCAGCTAGTAGACCTCCTCAGTAGGAGCACTCAAAATTCTGCTACTTTTGGTGAGCTCCAAGTTGATTCGGAGCTTTATTAAGTCCTTGGTAAATTCGTTTGGTATTGTATCGTAGTTAAGGGTAAGGCGGGGTCTGTCCCGACCTACTCTAGTCTTCTATCTTTTAGAGGCTTTGTAGACGTATGTACATGTTTCAGTTGTGTCTTAAGGAGTTGTGGCCTAAACGGCCAAGTCTTGTATATAACTTTTGGATCTACTTACGTTGGTTTGTATCGCTGCATCCAAAGTTAACTTGTCTCAATTGTTATAGTACATGCTCAGTAAGAACAGGTTGTAGGTTGGTTCTCTCGGGCCTTTAGGGCATCGGGTGCCTGTCCGTCTTAATGGGTTTTGAGGCGTGACAAAAGTGGTATCAGAGCAGGTCATCCTAGGGAGTCTACAAAGCCGTGTCTGTGTAGAGTCTTGCTTATGGATGTGTTGTGCACCACATTTATAAACAGGAGGCTACGGGACATATAGGAGTTGTCTCATTTCTTTCATTTCTTAGATCGTGCGATAGAACTTGTGTTGTAGGTGAATCATATCTAATTCCTCAATTGTTTTATTATAGCAAAGATGCCGATTACGAGAAGGAGTAAAAGTACTGGTAAACGAGTAGAAGTGGCTGCCCAAGAAGGGACCAGCCAACCACCACCAAGTCAAGCTGTTCAAAGTGGGGCTCAAGATGAGTCTCTATCGCAGACTTCCTCGACGCCTCCATCTCCTGAAGAAATAAGGAGGGAAGATGAACCTCAGGAACCCCCTATTAATGCTACCGAGCAAGACTTGAGGAATGCAGTCCAATTATTGACTCGTATAGTTGCTGGTCATGGCCAAAGGCAAGAAGGTCCAGTTGCAGGTACTAGTGGTGTAGTTAGATCAGCTGGAACACGGATACGTGATTTTCTTAACCTGGACCCTCCATCATTTACCGGGTCAGATCCTAATGAAGATCCCCAAGACTTTATAGATCAAATCCAACGCACTTTGGATATTATGCATGTAAGTGGTAAAGAAGCACTTGAGCTAGCTGCATACAGATTAAAGGGTGTGGCTATATTGTGGTATGAAGCTTGGAAGCAATCTAGGGGAATAAATGCACCTTCAGCTATGTGGAAAGAGTTTAAAAAGGCATTCCTTGATCATTATCTGCCATTGGAGATCCGAGAGGCCCGTGCGGATCAGTTCTTAAATCTCCACCAAGGAAATATGAGTGTGAGGGAGTATAGTCTCAAATTTAATTCCTTGGCCAGGTATGCTCCTAATGTAGTAGCTACTATGGAGGATAGAGTTCATCGTTTTGTGGACAGATTAGATTCATATCTGGTTAGAGACTGTACAATTGCTTCATTAAATAAAGATATGGATATAGCAAGGATGCAGGCTTTTGCACAAAAATTGGAGGATCAAAGGCAAAGAAGAAGAACACAAGAGTTGGAAACAGGGCATTCTAAGAGGGCCAGATCCATGGGCAGTTTACACCATCCCAAGGTGAGTTTAGGCCTCGGTTCTCTAACAGACCACCTAGGCCATCATCTTTCTACTCTACAGCTAGTGCTCCACCACGGTTCCAAGGGTTTAGAGGCAATCAGTTTGGCAAAGAAGTGAAAGCCAAGGCAGTCATCAAGAGCAAGGAAGTACGAGCCAATCAAGGCCTCCACGACAGCCTTGTAAACAATGTGGAAGGAATCATCTAGGTGCATGCAGGTTTGGGACGGATGTTTGTTTTTGGTGTGGCACACCAGGGCATATGATGAGAAACTGCCCTCATAGGGGAGTGGGTGGCATTGTTCAACCAACTAGATCAGTTGTTGCGTCGACCTCATCAACCCCTTCTTTAGGTAGGGGACTACATATGCCTACAGGTCGTGGTAGAGGAGCTAGGGGAGCAGCTAGTTCTAGTGGAGGTCAGAATCGCACATATGCACTAGGGGATCGACAAAATTTAGAAGCGTCGCCGGATGTGGTTACAGGTACATTGTCCATCTTTTCACATATTGTATATGCATTAATAGATCCGGGGTCTACACTATCATATGTTACACCATTGATTGCTGGAAAGTTCAAAACAACACCAGAATTATTAGCGAAGCCATTTGAAGTGTCTACACCGATTGGTGAATCTATTATAGCTAGGAGAGTTTATCGTAATTGTATTGTAACTGTTTGTGATCGCGATACATTGGCTGACCTTGTTGAGCTAGACATGGTAGATTTTGATGTTATAATGGGTATGGATTGGTTAGCTTCTTGTTATGCCACAGTAGATTGCCGAACTAAGATAGTGCATTTCCAATTTCCAAAAGAGATAGTCCTCGAATGGAAAGGTAATATTGGGATGCCAAGAGGTAAATTTATTTCTTATCTTAAGGCAAAGAAGATGATTTCCAAAGGATACATATGCCATCTGGTTAGAGTGAAAAATGTAGATGCAGAGCCACCAACCCTTCAATCCATTCCGGTGGTAAATGAATTTCCAGATGTGTTTCCTGAAGATCTTCCGGTTTGCCTCCAGAACGAGAAGTAGAGTTCGGTATTGATGTGCTTTCAGATACTCAACCTATCTCAATTCCTCCATATAGAATGGCTCCGGCAGAATTACGAGAGTTGAAAGAGCAGTTAAAAGACTTATTACAGAAAGGATTCATAAGGCCTAGTGTGTCGCCATGGGGAGCACCAGTTTTATTTGTACGCAAAAAGGATGGCTCATTAAGAATGTGTATCGACTACCGGCAGTTGAATAAGGTAACAATTAAGAACAAATATCCCCTCCCTAGAATTGATGATCTGTTTGATCAATTACAAGGTGCTAGGTGTTTTTCAAAGATCGACCTGAGGTCAGGTTATCACCAAGTGAGGGTCAAGGACAAAGATATACCCAAGACAGCTTTCCGAACACGGTATGGTCATTTTGAGTTCTTAGTCATGTCATTTGGGCTAACAAATGCACCAGCAGCTTTTATGGATTTGATGAATAGGGTGTTCAAGCCATTCTTAGATATGTTTGTGATAGTGTTCATAGATGACATTTTGGTGTATTCAAGATCGGAAGAGGATCATGCTAATCACTTGCGGCAGGTTTTACAAATTCTCCGTGATCGTAAATTGTATGCAAAGTTCTCTAAATGTGAGTTTTGGTTGAAATCTGTGGCATTCCTAGGTCATATCGTATCCGAGGAAGGAATAAGGGTTGATAACCAGAAAATAGAAGCCGTGAAAAAATGGCCAAGACCTACAACGCCTACGAAGATCCGTAGTTTTCTTGGATTGGCAGGTTATTACAGAAGGTTTGTTGAAGGATTCTCTTCCATGGCTGCACCCTTAACAAAGCTAACACACAAAGGAACCAAGTTTCTGTGGAGCGATGAGTGTGAAAGAAGCTTCCAAGAGCTGAAGAGTAAATTAACTTCTACACCTGTGTTGGTACTTCCAGAAGGTACAGAAGGCTATGTAGTGTATTGTGATGCTTCGGGAGTGGGCTTAGGTTGTGTATTGATGCAGCATGGTAAAGTTATAGCTTATGGCTCAAGGCAGCTGCGGCCACATGAGAAAAATTATCCAACCCATGATCTAGAGCTAGCAGCAGTTGTGTTTGCTTTGAAGATATGGCGCCACTACTTGTATGGAGTTCATGTTGACATATACACTGATCACAAAAGCTTGCAATATATTTTTAAGCAAAAAGACTTAAATCTGAGGCAGCGAAGGTGGCTGGAGCTATTAAAAGATTATGACATTGACATCTTATATCATCCCGGTAAAGCTAATGTAGTAGCTGATGCTTTAAGCCGTAAAATAATGGCAACCACTTATGGGAAGTCTATGGAAAGACAAGGAATGACTAAGGATCTTTCCCAACTAGCTAACTTGGGCGTTCGCCTTCTTGAATCTCAAGACGAAGGGGTAATTGTGCAAAATGCGGCAGAATCCTCGTTAATAGTGGAAGTGAAAGAGAAGCAGTACACTGATCCAATTCTTTTACAACTTAAAGAGAATGTACTACATGGTATGACAAAGGCGTTTGAGCTTAAGCAAGACGGAGTACTTCGATGTCAAAACAGATTGTGTGTACCTAATATAGATGAACTAAGAAAGAGGATCATGATGGAAGCACATAATTCAAGGTACTCTGTTCATCCGGGGTCAACTAAAATGTATCATGACTTGAAAGAAATGTATTGGTGGGGGAACATGAAGAAGAACATTGCAGAATTCGTGGCTTAGTGTCCAAACTGTCAACAGGTAAAAGTAGAACACCAAAAGCCCGGAGGTTACATGCAGCGTATAGAACTTCCAATTTGGAAATGGGACATGATCAACATGGATTTTGTTACTGGTTTTCCTCGCTCATTCCGGAAGTTTGACTCCATATGGGTAATAGTTGATAGACTTACCAAAGCAGCACACTTCTTGCCGGTGAAGACTACTTATACAGCTGAAGAGTATGCGAGGTTGTACATTAAAGAGATAGTTCGACTACATGGAGTGCCAATCTCTATAATATCGGATAGAGGAGCTCAATTTACAGCAAATTTTTGGAAGTCATTTCAAAAGAGTTTGGGAACACAAGTGAATTTAAGTACAGCCTTTCATCCTCAAACGGATGGTCAGGCAGAACGTACGATTCAGACACTTGAGGATATGCTGCGAGCTTGTATATTAGATTTCAAGGGTAGCTGGGATGATCACCTACCACTTATTGAATTTGCTTATAACAATAGCTATCATTCGAGCATTAAAATGGCACCTTATGAAGCTTTATATGGTCGAAAGTGTAGATCACCAATTGGCTGGTTCGAAATGGGTGAAACTTCGTTATTTGGGCCAGATCTTGTTCATCAAGCTATGGAAAAAGTCAAAGTGATACAGCAGCGGCTAGAAACAGCTCAAAGTCGACATAAATCATATGCAGATATTAGAAGGAGAGGACTAGAATTTTCTATAGGGGATTGGGTGTTCTTGAAGGTGTCTCCGATGAAAGGGGTAATGAGGTTTGGTAAAAAGGGAAAGCTGAGTCCACGCTATATAGGGCCATATAAGATTATCCGAAAATTTGGCCAAGTAGCCTATGAGTTAGAGCTACCACAAGAGCTTTCATCAGTTCATCCGGTGTTCCATGTCTCAATGCTACGGAAATGCGTAGGTGATCCATTTCGTATTACTCCTACTGAAGACGTACAGGTTACAGGAGATCTCCCTTATGAAGAAATACCCATTGCCATTCTGGATCGACAAGTTAGGAAGTTAAGAAATAAAGAAGTAGCTTCTGTAAAAGTTCTATGGAGAAACCAAGAAGTAGAAGAAGTTACATGGGAAGCAGAAGAAGCAATGAAATTGAAGTATCCTCACCTCTTCCACACTGGTGGGAATGATCAAAATGTTAGTGGAGGCATTGACAAGTAAGTATAAGTCTATATGTTCAATGTGATTAATAGTAGTACTAGCTTAGGCTTGAACTTGTTTAGGCCGCACAACCATGCTAACATTCGAGGACGAATGTTCCAAGGGGGGAAGGATGTAACGGCCTGTATTTTTGTATGTGGTAGTTCTATTCATGTTATACTTGACATATACTTATAGTGTAGGTGAGGGATCATGTTTCTTACATGATTAGTGTTGGTTTAAACTAGCTTGGAAGGTGATGTAATGCCTTGCACGTTTTAGCATATGTATTGCAAGTTAACTCCGATGGAAAGTATTTAAGTAATTATAGTAAGGTGGTAATTGAGCTAGCAGCTGCATCACCTACTTGATCTATATTATAGTTAAAGGGCCCAAGTTTGATTGACCAGATTTAGGCTTATATTTAGGGGCTCATTTGAAGCCCAAACCTATTAAAGAAAATGTGAATGAAAGAAGGCCCAACAGCCAAATCTGCCAATTGGCCATTATGGATAAAGCCCAAGTGAAACTAAGTAAGTACATGACCTCCTAAGATTTGTTTTACCATGTTATTGGGCCAAGTGTGTACCACCTACTTGCACTAATCTGTCCCAAGCTGATTAAAAGAACAAAGGAAAAATGGACAGCCAAGGTCCAATAATATTAAGTCCAAAAGGCCCAAGTTAAAAGGACAAGCAGGTGGGGCACCTACTTGACATTATATGGCCCAAAATTGGTCAAGAGTGTCGGCCATAACACCTCCTTTTTCAAAGGATAAGGATCAAGTCTTATTCTCCATTTTGAACTTGCAAAAATTTCAGATTTCCTAAGTTCTTTCTTGGTCTCTCTTGGCTTCAATTAGCAGCCCTAAAACACCTTAGAGTTCTTGAGTGCTGTCTAATTTTTCAAGTAAGAGTTTGAAGGAGAGTTTGAATTCTTGAAGTACAAGTTTAGAGGATAAATTTTCAGAATTAAGGTAAGACTTCAACCCATTTGTTTTCCTCTCTTTGATAATGTTTGGAGTGGAGAATTTTGTATATGTTTATCAAGAATTCATGGATTGTGATAAATCTTTGAGTCAATATTCTCCTATTATGCTGAAAGATTTGAGATTGTTAGTGGCTGCCTTATGAATATTGTTGTTGAGGGCTGTTTGGGTATCTCTGGAAATGATGTTTGAAGTTGTATTAATGTGTAGAGGAAGGGTGTGGTGGTTCACCATTTATGTAAAGGTTGTTTGGGCCTGATTTCCATCAAATATTTTAACTACTGTTTTGGAGAATCTTATTGTGATTAGCTGCTGATGTTAGCTTAATCATGACTTATGTTGTAGATTAGCACCCAATAAGGAAGGCTGAATCGTGATAGTGGTATTGGTCATAAATATAAGGTATGTAAGGCTATTCGATTCTATATCCTTTTGGCATGAAATCTGCCACCTGCAATTAATATCAATGAAGTGATTCTCATAAGTTCTATTTCTAGAAAAGAAAGCATGGTGGCAGCGTACTATCTCCAAATAGCTAACAATATTTCTTTCCCCATTCTAAGTACATGGAACTACTTCATTATATGTTCACTACTCTATACTTGTGTAATTTCCCCTTGTGCTGTTATAGAAATGGTATTTGCAAAAGAAAGTTTGATGAATCCTTCTCCTAAGCCAATTGAAGTCAATTGTGCCATTAAGGTCTTAAAGTAAGGTGTTGATGTTTCATAGCTCCTTATGTCATTGTTACTGCCTCAAAGTATTGTTTTCATGTATTCCACTACTGTTCCGTAATTTCATGTCTCCAAGATGATTATGACCACCAAATCAACATCTCAAAATGTTACGATTATCCAAAATAACATCTCAAAAGAGTTATGAACTGATTAACAATAATCTCAAAGATTAAAGAATCTAAGTGAAGAAATCTATTTAATTAAGGGTGGCAGCTTAGGGGCGAAAGCCTAGCATGGGCCGATCCCAAGTTGTGTAATTATGAGGACCGCATCCCAGGGGTTAATACGCCTAGCATGGGTCATCCTCTTCTACCACTGATCAGCTGGTCACTTGTATCACATGCCCAACAAAGATTATAACATACAAAGAAGGTAAAGAAAAGAATGTAGCTTACTTGATTCCACAAGAGTAAGCAAAGGTGGTCTTCTCTCCTAATCTATGCACTCATATGTTGCTACTTGATTTCATTTGTGCCTTGTATTACATATACTTTTTGCCTTACATATTCAGTACATTTTTCGTACTGACGTCCCGTATTGGGGACGCTGCATTTCATGCTGCAGGCTCAGGTACTCCAGCTAGTAGACCTCCTCAGTAGGAGCACTCGAAATTCTGCTACTTTTGGTGAGCTCCAAGTTGATTCGGAGTTTTATTAAGTCCTTGGTAAATTCGTTTGGTATTGTATCGTAGTTAAGGGTAAGGCGGGGTCTGTCCCGACCTACTCTAGTCTTCTATCTTTTAGAGGCTTTGTAGACGTATGTACATGGTTCAGTTGTGTCTTAAGGAGTTGTGGCCTAAACGGCCAAGTCTTGTATATAACTTTTGGATCTACTTACGTTGGTTTGTATCGCTGCATCCAAAGTTAACTTGTCTCAATTGTTATAGTATATGCTCAGTAAGAACAGGTTGTAGGTTGGTTCTCTCGGGCCTTTAGGGCATCGGGTGCCTGTCCGTCTTAATGGGTTTTGAGGCGTGACAATAAATCATGGCTCGGATGTTGGATTGAGGCAATCTTTTTTCAATATGGTTACTGTTTGAGATCTACGTGACAAAACACCACAAATTGAGATATGACTTATTGTTTTACTTTTATCAGTGTTTGACTAAGTATAAGTAAAATTATAAGAAGAAAAAAAATCAAATCAAATAAATGAATTGAGTTTACACCGTATATCTCGAAAAAAATAAGCAAGTTTATAAAATGAATCGACTCTAATGATATTTGAGCAAAAGTTACGATTATTTGAAGTTTCACGAAATTAACTCAAAAGAGTAGTGGTGAATTTTTAAACTTCAAACGGTTGTAAATCCTGCCTCGGATGTCGAATTGAGGTGATTGTTTTTCAATCTGGTTATTTATTCGAGATCTATGCGAAAAAATACCACACGCTGAGATAGTACTTATAGTTTTATTTTATTGTTGTGCGAAATATAAGTAAAATCATAAGAACAAAACAAATCAAATCAAATAAAGAATTGAGTTTACCACGTAGATCTCGAAAAAATAAGCAAGGCAAGTTTTAAAAAAATTGCCTCAAAATGATATTCGAGGCAAAAGTTACGATCATTTAAAGTTTCACGAAATGTAACTCAAAAGAGGTAATTGTGAATATTTGAACTCTAAACGGTTATAAATCGTGTCTCAGATGTCGAAGGTGATTTTTTATTTCAATCTGGTTATTTTTTTGAGATCCACGCAAAACAATACCACACACTGAGATAGGACTTTCTGTTTTACTTTTATTGTTGTGTGAC
>CM040619.1:3769879-3894088 GCA_022817965.1 Solanum lycopersicoides
GTCTCAGATGTCGAAGGTGATTTTTTATTTCAATCTGGTTATTTTTTTGAGATCCACGCAAAAAAATACCACACACTGAGATAGGACTTTCTGTTTTACTTTTATTGTTGTGTGACTAAATATAAGTAAAGTTATAAGAAGAGAATAATAATTAATTAAATAATGAATTGAGTTTAACGTGTAGATCTCAAAAAAATAATCAATTTTAAAAAGAATCGCCTCTAAATGATATTTGAGGCAAAAGTTACGATCATTTGAAGTTTCACGAAATGTAACTCAAAAGAAGTAGTTATGAATTTTTGAACTTCAAACGGTCGTAAATTGTGCCTTACATCTCGGATTGAGACGATTTCTTTTTCAATCTGGTTATTTAGTCTTTGTGTGACTAAATACAAGTAAATTCATAAGAAAAAAAATCAAATCAAATAAAGGAATTGAGTTTACCATGTAGATTTCGAAAAAATAAACAAGTTTAAAAAACAGAATCGTCTCTAAATGATATTCGAGGCAAAAGTTACGATCATTGGAAGTTTCATGAAATGTAACTCAAAAGAGGTAGTTATGAATTTTTGAACTTCCAACGGTCATAAATCGTGCCTCAGATGTTGGATTAAGCCTTGAGGCGATATTTTTTTTTCAATCTTGTTATTTTTTCGAGATCTATGAGAAAAAACACCACACACTGAGATATATGACTTATAGTTTTACATTTATCTTTGTGTCACTAAATATAAGTAAAATTATAAGAACAACAAAATCAAATCAAATAAAGGAATTTAGTTTACCACGTAGATCTTAAATAAATAAGCAAATTTAAAAACAGAATCACCTCTAAATGATGTTCGAGGCAAGAGTAACGATCATTTGAAGTTTCACGAAATGTAACTCAAAAGAGGTAGTTACGAATTTTGAACTTCAAACAGTCATAAATCGTGCCTCGGATGTCGGATTGAGGTGAGTTTTTTAAAATCTGGTATTTTTTTGAGATCTATGCGAAAAAACTCCACACATTGAGATAGGACTCATAGTTTTACTTTTATCATTGTGTTACTAAATATAAGTAAAATTATAAGAAGAAAAAATAATCAAATCAGATAAAGAAATTGAGTTTACCACGTAGAGCTCGAAAAATAAAGAATCGCCTCTAAATGATATTCGAGACAAAAATTACGATCATTTGAAGTTTGACGAAATGTAGCTCAAAAGAGGTAATTGTGATTTTTTTGAATTCCAAACGGTCATAAATCATGCCTCGAATTTCGAATTGAGGCGATTGTTTTTTCGAATTTGGTTATTTATTCTAGTTCTATGCGAAAAAACACCACATGTTGAGATAGGACTTATTATTTTACTTTTTTCGTTGTGTGACTAAATATAAGTAAAATTATAAGAAGAAAAAAATTAAATCAAATAAAGGAATTGAGTTTACCACATAGATCTCGAAAAATTAGCAAGTTTAAAAAAAGAATCGCCTCTAAATGATATTCGAGGTAAAAGTTACGATTATTTGAAGTTTCACGAACTGTAACTCCAAAGAGGTAGTTCTGAGATTTTGAACTTCAAACGGTTATAAATCGTGCCTCAGATATCGGATTGAGGCAAAAATTTTCACTCTGTTTATTTTTTCGAGAACTCTACGGAAAAAACACCTCAAACTGAGGTAGGACTTATAGTTTTACTTTTTTCGTTGTGTGACTAAATATAAGTAAAAATTATAAGAAGAAAAAGAAATCAAATCAAATGAAGGAATTGAGTTTACCACGTAGATCTCGAAAAAAAAAAGCAAGTTCTGAACAAAGAATCGCCTCTAACTGATATTCGAGGCAAAAGTTACGATCATTTCAAGTTTCACAAAATGTAATCAAAAGGTGTAGTTGTGAATTTTTAAACTTTAAACGGTCATAAATCATGCCTCGGATGTTGGATTGAGGCAATCTTTTTTTTCAATATGGTTACTGTTTTGAGATCTACGTGACAAAACACCACAAATTGAGATATGACTTATTGTTTTACTTTTATCATTGTTTGACTAAGTATAAGTAAAATTATAAGAAGAAAAAAAATCAAATCAAATAAATGAATTGAGTTTACACCGTAGATCTCAAAAAAATAAGCAAGTTTATAAAATGAATCGCCTCTAAATGATATTTGAGGCAAAAGTTACGATTATTTGAAGTTTCACGAAATTTAACTCAAAAGAGGTAGTGGTGAATTTTTAAACTTCAAACGGTTGTAAATCCTGCCTCTGATGTCGAATTGAGGCGATTGTTTTTTCAATCTTGTTATTTATTCGAGATCTATGCGAAAAAACACCACACGCTGAGATAGTACTTATAGTTTTATTTTTATTATTGTGCGAAATATAAGTAAAATTATAAGAACAAAAACAAATCAAATCAAATAAAGAATTGAGTTTACCACGTAGATCTCGAAAAAATAAGCAAGTTTTAAAAAAAATTGCCTTAAAATGATATTCGAGGCAAAAGTTACGATCATTTAAAGTTTCACGAAATGTAACTCAAAAGAGGTAATAGTGAATATTTGAACTCTAAACGGTTATAAATCGTGTCTCAGATGTCGAAGGTGATTTTTTATTTCAATCTGGTTATATTTTTGAGATCCACGCAAAAAATACCACACACTGAGATAGGACTTTCTGTTTAACTTTTATTGTTGTGTGACTAAATATAAGTAAAGTTATAAGAAGAGAATAATAATTAATTAAATAATGAATTGAGTTTAACGTGTAGATCTCAAAAAAATAAATTAAATTTTAAAAAGAATCGCCTCTAAATGATATTTGAGGCAAAAGTTACGATCATTTGAAGTTTCACGAAATGTAACTCAAAAGAAGTAGTTATGAATTTTTAAACTTCAAACGGTCGTAAATCGTGCCTTAGATATCGGATTGAGACGATTTCTTTTTCAATTTGGTTATTTAGTCTTTGTGTGACTAAATACAAGTAAATTCATAAGAAAAAAAATCAAATCAAATAAAGGAATTGAGTTTACCATGTAGATTTCGAAAAAATAAACAAGTTTAAAAAAAAGAATCGCCTCTAAATGATATTCGAGGCAAAAGTTACGATCATTTGAAGTTTCACGAAGTGTAACTCAAAAGAGTGATTTTTTGTACTTCAGATGGTCATAAATCGTGCCTCGGATGTCTGATTAAGGCGATTTTTTATTCAATCTGGTTATTTTTTCGAGATCTACACGAAAAAGTACCACACACTGAGATAGGACTTATAATATTACTTTTACTATTGTATGACTAAATATAAGTAAAATTATAAGAAGAAAAAAATCAAATCAAATAAAGGAATTAGTTTACCACGTAGATCTAAAAAAAATAAGCAAGTTTTTAAAAAGAATCGCCTCTAAATGATATTCGAGGGAAAAGTTACGATCATTTGAAGTTTCATGAAATGTAACTAAAAAGAGGTAGTTATAAATTTTTGAACTTTAAACTGTTATAAATCGTGTCTCGGATGTTGGATAGAGACGATTTTTTTTTATGTTTCTTTTTTCGAAATCTACATGAAAAACACCAGAAAATGAGATAGGACTTATTGTTTTACTTTTATCGTTGTGTGACTAAATAAAGGTAAAATTATAAGAAGAAATAAAATCATATCAAATAAAGGAATTGAGTTTACCATGTAGATCTCGAAAAAATAAGAAAGTATAAAAAAAGAATCACCTCTAAATGATATTCGAGGCAAAAGTTATGATCATTTGAAATTTCAGGAAATGTAACTCAAAAGATGTTGTTGTGAATTATTTAACTTCAAATGGTCACAAATCTTGCTTCGGATATCTGATTGAGGAATTTTTTTCAATCTGGTTATTTTTCAAGATCTACCCGAAAAAGCACCACACACAAAGATATGACTTATAATTTAACTTTTATCATTGTGTGACTAAATATAAGCAAAATTATAAGAACAAAAAAATCATGTCAAATAAAGGATTTGAGTTTACCATGTCGATCTCGAAAAAACAAGCAAATTTAAAAACAGATTCGCCCCTAAATGATATTCGAGGCAAAAGTTACGATCATTTGAAGTTTCACGAAATGTAACTCAAAAGAGGTGGATATGAATTTTTGAACTACAAACAGTCATAAATCGTGCCTCGGATGTCAGATCGATGCGAATAAATTTTTCAAGTGGTCACTTTTTAGAGATATAGGCGAAAAAATACCACGAATTGAGATAGTACTTATAGTTTTATTTTTATAGTTGTATGACTAAATCTAAGTAAAATTATAAGAAAAACAAATCAAATCAAATAAAGAATTGAGTTTACCACGTAGATCTCGAAAAAATAAGCAAATTTTAAAAAAGAATCACCTCGAAATGATATTCGAGGCAAAAGTTACGATCATTTGAAGTTTCACGAAATGTAACTCAAAAGAGGTAATTGTGAATTTTTGAACTCTAAACGGGTTATAAATCGTGTCTCAGATGTTGAATTGAGGCGATTTGTTTTCAATCTGGTTATTTTTTTAGATCTACGCAAAAAATACCACACATTGAGATAGGTCTTATTGTTTTACTTTTATTATTGTGCGACTAAATATAAATAAAATTACGAGAAGAAAATAAGAATCAAATAAAATAATGAAACTGAGTTTACCACGTAGATATCGAAAAAATAAACAAGTTTTAAAAAAAAAATCGCCTCTAAATGATATTCAAGGCAAAAGTTAAGATCAAGAAGTTTCACGCAATGTAACTCAAAAGAGGTAGTTGTGAGATTTTGAACTTCAAACGGTCATAAACCGTGCCTTGGATCTCGGATTGAGGCAATTTTTTTTTCAATCTGGTTATTTAGTCGTTGTGTGACTAAATAAGAGTAAATTCATAAGAAGGAAAAAAATCAAATCAAATAAAGGAATTGAGTTTACCATATAGATTTCAAAAAAATAAACAAGTTTAAAAACAAAATCGCCTCTAAATATTATTCGAGGCAAAAGTTATGGTCATTTGAGATTTCACGAAATGCAACTCAAAAGAGGTACTTATGAATTTTTGAACTTCAAATGGTCATAAATCGTGCCTCAGATATCGGATTGATGCGATTTTTTTCAATCTTGTTATTTTTTCGAGATCTATGAGACAAAACACCACACACAGATATGACTTATAGTTTTACTTTTATCGTTGTGTCACTAAATATAAGTAAAATTATAAGAAGAAAAAAAATTAAATCAAATAAAGGAATTGAGTTTACCACGTAGATCTCAAAAAATTAAGCAAATTTAAAAACAAAATCACCTCTAAATGTTGTTCGAGGAAAAAGTTACGATCATTTGAAGTTTCACAAAAATGTACTTCAAAAGAGGTAATTGTAAATTTTTGAACTCTAAATGGTTATAAATTGTGTCTCATATGTCGGATTGAGAATTCTTTTTTTCAATCTGGTTATTTTTTTGAGATTTACGCAAAAAATACCACACACTGAGCTACTTATAGTTTTACTTTTATTGTTGTGTGACTAATTTATAAGTAAAATCTTAAGAAGAAAATAATAATCAAATCAAATAAAGAAATTGAGTTTACCACGTCGATCTCAAAAAAATAAGAAAATTTAAAAAAAGAATTGCTTTTAAATGATATTTAAGGCAAAAGTTACGATCATTTGAAGTTACACGAAATGTATCTCAAAAGAGGTAGTTCTGAATTTTTAAACTTCAGACGGTTTTAAATCGTGCCTCGAATGTCGGATTGAGGATATTTTTTTCAATCTGGTTAATTTTTCAAGATCTACGCAAAAAACACCACAAACTTAGATAGGACTTATAAGAACAAAAAATATCAAACCAAATAAAGGAATTGAAAGCTTACCACGCAGATCTCTAAAAAATAAACAAGTTTAAAAACAAAATTGCCTCTAAATGATATTCTAGGCAAAAGTTACAATCATTTGAAGTTTCACGAAATGTAACTCAAAAGAGGTAGTTCTAAATGTTGGAACTTCAAACAGTCATAAATTGTTCCTTCGATGTCGGATTGAGGCGATTTTTTTTCATTCTGGTTATTGTTTTGAGATCTAAGCGAAAAAAACACCACAAACTTAGTAAAATTATACGAAGAAAAAACTTCAAATCAAATAAAGAAATTGAGTTTACCACGTTCATCTCGAAAAAATAAGCAAGTTTAAAAAAAGAATCTCCTCTAAATGATATTTGAGGCAAAAGGAACGATCCTTTGAAGTTTCACGAAATACAACTCAGTATAGGTAGTTGTGAATTTTTGAACTTCATATGGTCATAAATCGTGCCTTGGATGTCGGATTGAGGCGATTTTTTTCAATCTGGTTATTTTTTTCGAGATCTGCGCGAAAAAAGTACCACACACTAATATAAGACTTTAAAGATTTACTTTTATCGTTGTGCGACTAAATATAAGTAAAATAATAAGAAGAAAAAAATCAAATCATATAAAGGAATTCAGTTTACCATGTAGATCTCAAAAAAATGAGCAAGATTAAAAAAGAAGTCGCCTCTAAATGATATTCGAGGCAAAAGTAACGATTATTTGAAGTTTCACGAAATATAACTCAACAGAGGTAGTTATGAATTTTGAAATTCAAATGGTCAAAAATCGTGTCTCGGATTAAGGCAATCTTGTTTTTTCAATATGGTTATTTTTTTCGAGATCTACGTGAAAACACTGAGATAGGACTTATAGTTTTACATTATCATTGTTTGACAAAATATAAGTAAAATTATAAAAATAAAAAAATCAAATCAAATAAACCATTTGAGTTTACCACGTAGATCTCGAAAAAATAAGCAAGTTAAAAAAATCACCTCTAAATTATATTCGAGGCAAAAGTTACGATCATCTGAAGTTTCAAGAAATGTAACTCAAATAAGGTAGTTGTAAGTTTTTGAACTTTAAACGGTCATCAATCGTGCCTCAGATGTCGGATTGAGGCGATTTTTTTTTTTAGATCTACGCGAAATAACACCATTGAAATACAACTTATAGTTTTACTTTTATCGTTGTGTGACTAATTTTAAGTAAAATAATAAGAAAAAAATTCAAATCAAATAAAGGAATTGAGTTTATTAGATAGATCTCAAAAATATAAGTAAGATTAAAAAAGAAATCGCCTCTAAATGATATTCGAGGCAAAAGTAATGATTATTTGGAGTTTCACGAAATATAACTTAAAATAGGTAGTTGTGAATTTTTGGACATCAAACGGTCATAAATCATGCCTCGGATTGAGGCAATCTTGTTTTTTCAATGTGGTTATTTGTCAAGATCTACTCGAAAAAACACCACACACTGAGATATGACTTACAATTTTACTTTATCGTTGTGTGACTAAATATAAGTACAATTATAAGTAGAAGAAAAATCAAATCAAATAAAGAGATTGAGTTTACCAAGTAGATCACAAAAAAATAAACAAGTTTAAAAAAGAATCGCCTCTTAAGGATATTCGTGGCAAAAGTAACGATTATTTGAAGTTGCACGAAATATAACTCAAGAGAGGTAGTTGTGAATTTTTGTACTTCAACGGTCATAAATCGTTCCTTTGATGTCAGATTGAGGCAAATTTTTTTTCAATCTGGTTATTGTTTTGAGATCTAAGCGAAAAAACCACAAACTTAGATAGGACTTATATTTTTACTTTTATCATTGTGTGATTAAACATAAGTAAAGTTATAAGAGGAAAAAAGCTCAAATCAAATAAAGCAATTGAGTTTTACCACGTAGATCTCAAAAAAAAAAAAGCAAGTTTAAAAAAAGAATCGCCTCTGAATGATATTTGAGGCAATAGTAACGATCATTTGAAGTTTCACGAAATACAACTTAGAATAGGTAGTTGTGAATTTTTGAATTTCAAAAGGTCATAAATCGTGCCTCAGATGTCGGATTGAGGCGAGTTTATTTCAATCTGGTTATTTTTTCAAATCTAAGCGAAAAAACACCACACACTGAGATAGAACTGATAGATTTACTATTATCGTTGTTTGACTAAATATAAGTAAATTATAAAAAGAAAAATAAATCAAATCAAATAAGCAAATTGAGTTTACCACGTAGATCTCAAAAAAATAAGCAAGCTTAAAAAAAGAATCACATCTAAATAATATTCGTGGGAAAAGTTACGATAATTTAAAGTTTCACGAAATGTAACTCAAAAGAGGTAGTTGTGAATTTTCAAACGGTCATAAATTGTGCCTCGGATATCGGGTTAAGGCGATTTTTTTCCAATCTGATTATTTTTTATGAGATCTACGCGATAAAACACCACACCCTGGGATAGGACTTATAGTTTTCCTTTTATCTTTGTGTGACTAAATATAATTAAAATTATAAGAAAAAAAATCAAATCACATAAACGAATTGAGTTTACCACGTAGATCTCGATAAAATAAGCAAGTTTAAAAAAGAATCGCCTCTAAATGATATTCGAGGCAAAAGTTACGATCATTTGAAGTTTCAACAAATGTAACTCAAAAGTGGTAGTTGTGAATTTTTTAAATTCAAATGGTCATAAATCATGCCTCGGATTTTGGATTGAGGCGAGTTTTTTTCAATCTGGTTATTTTTTCGATATCTACGCGAAAAAACACCACACACTAAGATAGGACTTATAGTTTTACTTTTATCGTTGTGTGACTAAATATTAGTAAAATTATATATAAAAAAAAATTAAACCAAATAAAGGAATTGAGCTTACCACGTAGATCTCAAAAAAATAAGCAAGTTAAAAAAAAGAATTGCCTCTAAATGATATTCGAGGCAAAAGTTACAATCATTTGAAGTTTCACAAAATATAACGCAAAAGAGGTAGTTGTGAATTTTCAAACTGTCATAAATTATGCCTCGAATATCGGGTTGAGGCAATTTTTTTTCATATCTGGTTATTTTTTATGTGATCTACGCGATAAAACACCACACACTGAGATAGGACTTATAGTTTTACTTTTATCTTTGTGTGACTAAATATAATTAAAATTATAAGAAAAAAAATCAAATCATATAAACGAATTGAGTTTACCACGTAGATCTCAAAAAAAAAAAGCAAGTTTAAAAAAGAATTGCCTCTAAATGATATTCGAGACAAAAGTTACGATCATTTGAAGTTTCAATAAATGTAACTCAAAAGAGGTAGTTGTGATTTTTTTATATTCAAATGGTCATAAATCGTGCCTCGGATGTCGGATTGAGACAAGTTTTTTTCCAATTTGGTTATTTTTTCGAGATATACGCGAAAAAACAGCACACACTGAGATAGGACTTATAGTTTTACTTTTATCATTGAGTGACTAAATATTAGTAAAAAGAGAAAAAAAATCAAAACAAATAAAGAAATTGAGCTTACCACGTAGATCTCAAAAAAATAAGCAAGTTAAAAAAAAGAATTGCCTCTAAATGATATTCGAGACAAAAGTTACGATAATTTGAAGTTTCACGAAATGTAACTCAAAAGAGGTAGTTGTGAATTTTCAAATGGTCATAAATTGTGCCTCAGATATCAGGTTGAGGTGATTTTTTTCCAATCTGGTTATTTTTTATGAGATCTACGCGATAAAATACCACACACTGAGATAGGACTTATAGTTTTACTTTTATCTTTGTGTGATTAAATATCATTAAAATTACAAGAAAAAAAATCAAATCACATAAACTAATTGAGTTTACCACGTAGATCTCAAAAAAATAAGCAAGTTTAAAAAAGAATCGCCTCTAAATGATATTCAAGGCAAAAGTTACGATCATTTGAAGTTTCAACAAATGTAATTAAAAAGAGGTAGTTGTGAATTTTTGATTTTCAAAAGGTCATAAATCGTGCCTCAGATGTCGGATTGAGGCGAGTTTATTTCATTCTGGTTATTTTTCTCAGATCTACGCGAAAAAATACCACACACTAAGATAGAACTGATAGTTTTACTATTTTCGTTGTTTGACTAAATATAAGTAATATTATAAAAAGAAAAATAAATCAAATCAAATAAACAAATTGAGTTTACCACGTAGATCTCGAAAAAATAGCAAGCTTAAAAAAATAATCACATCTAAATAATATTCGAGGGAAAAGTTACGATAATTTAAAGTTTCACGAAATGTAACTCAAAAGAGGCAGTTGTGAATTTTCAAACGGTCAGAAATTGTGCCTCGGATATCGGGTTAAGGCGATTTTTTCCAATCTGGTTATTTTTATAAGATCTACGCGATAAAACACCACACACTGAGATAGGACTTATAGTTTTATTTTATCTTTGTGTGACTAAATATAATTAAAATTATAAGAAAAAAAATCAAATCACATAAATGAATTGAGTTTACCACGTAGATCTCGAAAAAATAAGCAAGTTGAAAAAAGAATCGCCTCTAAATGATATTCGAGGCAAAAGTTACGATCATTTGAAGTTTCAACAAATGTAACTCAAAAGAGGTAGTTGTGAATTTTTTAAATTCAAATGGTCAAAATCGTGCCTCGGATGTCGGATTGAGGCGAGTTTTTTTTAATCTGGTTATTTTTTTGAGATCTATGCGAAAAACACCACACACTGAGATAGGACTTATAGTTTTACTTTTATCGTTCTGTGATTAGTAAAATTATAAAAAGAAAAAAAGATCAAACCAAAGAAAGGAATTGAGCTTATCATGTAGATCTCAAAAAAATAAGCAAGTTAAAAAAAAAGAATTGCTTCTAAATGATATTCGAGTTAAAAGTTACGATCATTTGAAGTTTCACGAAATGTAACTCAAAAGAGGTAGTTGTGAACTTTCGAACTTTAAACAGTCATCAATTGTGCCTCGGATGTTGGATTGAGGCGATTTTTTTTAAATCTGGTTATTTTTTTGAGATCTACGCAAAAAAACATTACACATTAAGATAGAACTTATAGTTTTACATTTATCGTTGTGTGACTAAATATAATTACAATTATAACAAGAAAAAAAATCAAATCAAATAAAGGAATTTAGTTTACATCGTAGGTCTCGGAAAAAAAAGAAAGTTTAAAAAAAGAATTGCCTCTAGATGAGGCAAAAGTTACGATCATTTGATGTTTTACGAAATGTAACTCAAAAGAGCTAGTTGTTAATTTTTGAACTTCATACGGCCATAAATCGTGCCTTGGATGTCGGATTGAGGATTTTTTTTAATCTGGTTATTTTTTTGAGATCTACGCAAAAAAAACACCACACACTAAGTAGGACTTGTAGTTTTACTTTTGTCGTTGTGTGACTAAATATAAGTAAGATTATAGGAACAAAAAAAAATCAAATCAAGTAAAGGAATTGAGTTTACCACATAGATCTCTAAAAGAAAAGCAAGTTTAAAAATAGAATCGCCTCTAAATGATATTCGAGGCAAAAGTTCAAATCATTTGAAGTTTCACGAAATGTAACTCAAAAGAGGTAGTTGTAAATTTTTGAACTTCAAATGGTAATAAATCGTGCCTTGGATGTCGGATTGAGGATAGTTTTTTTTCAATTTGGTTATTTTTTTGAGATCTACGCGAAAAGACACCACACACTAAGATAATACTTGTAGTTTTACTTTTATCGTTGTGTGACTAAATTAAATATAAGTAAAATTATAGGAACAAAAAAAATCAAATCAAGTAAAGGAATTGAGTTTACCTTGTAGATCTCGAAAAATAAGAAAGTCTAAAAATAGAATCGCCTCTAAATAATTATTTTAATTTTCACGAAATGTAACTCAAAAAGAGGTGGTTTTGAATTTTTGAGCTTCAAACGGTCATAAATTGTGCCTCGGATGTTGGATTAAAGCAATCTTTTTCTTCAATCTGGTAATTTTTTTGAGATCTACAAGGAAAAACACCTCAAACTGAAATAGGACTTACTGTTTTACTTTATCGTTGTGTGATTAAATATAAGTAAAATTATAAGAAGAAAAAATAAAATCAAATAAACAAATTGAGTTTACCAAATAGATTTCGAAAAAATAAGCAAGTTAAAAAAAATGCCTCTAAATGATATTCGAGGAAAAAGTTACGATCTTTTGAAGTTTCACGAAATGTAACTCAAAAGAGGTAGTTGTGAATTTTTGAACTTCAAACGATCATAAATCGTGCCTCGGATGTCAAATTGAGGCGATTTTATTTTCAATCTAGTTACTTTTTTGCGATCTATGCGA
Source organism: Solanum lycopersicoides (assembly GCA_022817965.1). Lineage (NCBI taxonomy): Eukaryota > Viridiplantae > Streptophyta > Magnoliopsida > Solanales > Solanaceae > Solanum > Solanum lycopersicoides. The sequence continues at coordinate 3,782,021 of CM040619.1, forward strand.
AAAAACACTACAAACTTAGATAGGACTTATATCTTTTCTTATATCGTTGTATGACTAAATATAAGCAAAATTATATGAAGAAGAAAAAATCAAATCAAATAAAAGAATTCAGTTACCATGTAGATATCGAAAAATAAGAAAGTTAAAAAAAATAGCCTCTAAATGATTTTGAGACAAAAGTTACAATCATTTGAAGTTTCACGAAATGTAATTCAAAAGAGGCAATTTTTATCAATCTGGTTATTTATTTTGAGATCTGTGCGAAAAAATACCACACACAAAGATAAGACTTTAATGTTTTAACGTTAATCGTTGTGTGACTAAATATAAGTAAAATTATAAAATGAAAAAGATTCAAATAAAATAAAGAAATTCACTTTACCACGTAGATCTCGAAAATAAGCAAGATTAACAAAGAAATTGCCTCTAAATGATATTCGAGGATAAAATAACGATTATTTGAAGTTTCACGAAATATAACTCAAAAGAGGTAGTTGTGAATTTTTTAACTTCAAATGATCATAAATCGTGCCTCGGATGTCAGATTGAGGCGACTTCTTTTTCAATCTGGTTATTTTTTTGAGATATAGAACCTAAAGTTTTACTTTTATCGTTGTGTGACTAAACATAAGCTAAATTATAAGAAGAAAAAAAACTCAAATCGAATAAACGAATTGAGTTTACCACTTAGATCTCAAAAAATTAAGCAAGTCAAAAAATCGCCTCTAAATGATATTCAAGGCAAAAGTTATGATCATTTGAAGTTTCACGAAATGTAAATCAAAAGAGTAGTTGTGAAGTTTTAAACTTCAAAAGGTCATAAATCGCGCCTCAGATGTCGGATTGATGTTTTTTTTTTCCAATCTGGTTATATTTAATGAGATCTGTGCAAAAAAAAAACACACACAATGGGATAGGACTTATAGTTTTACTTTTATCATTGTGTGATATAAGTAAAATTATAAGAAGAAAAAAATCAAATAACAAAAAAAACAAGTTTAAAAAAAGAATAACCTCTAAATGATATTCGAGGAAAAAGTTACGATCCTTTGAAGTTTCATGAAATGTAACTCAAAATAGGTAGTTGTGAATTTTTTAACATCAAGCGGTCATAAATCGATCCTCGGATGTCGGATTGAGGAGATTTTGTTTCAATAGGTTATTTTTTTGAGATCTACGTGAAAAAACACCACACACTGAGATAGGACTTATAATTTTACTTTTATCATTGTGTGACTAAATGTAAGTAAAATTATAATAAGAAAAAAAATTAAAGAAAATAAAGGAAATGAGTTTACTACATAGATCTCAAAAAAATAAGTAAGTTTAAAAAAAGAATCGCCTCTAAATGATATTCGAGGCAAAAGTTACTATCATTTGAAATTCACGAAATGTAACTCAATAGAGGTAGTTGTGAATATTTTAACTTCAAACGGTCATAAATCGTGCCTCGAATGCTAAGCCATTTTTTTTTACTCTGTTTATTTTTTATGAGATCTACGCGATAAAATACAACACACTGAGATATGACTTATAATTTTACTTTTATCGTTGTGTGACTAAATATAATTAAAATTATAAGAAAAATATCAAATCAAATAACGAATTGAGTTTACCACGTAAATCTCGAAAAAATAAATAAGTTTAAAAAAGAATGGCCTCTAAAGATATTCGAGGCAAAAGTTACAATCATTTGAAGTTTCAAGAAATGTGACTCAAAAGAGGTAGTTGTGAATTTTTGAACTTCAAACGGTCATAATCCTGCCTCGGATGTCGGATGAGGCAATCTTTTTTTCAATCAAGTTATTTTTCTGAGATCTACGCGAAAAAATACTACAAACTTAGATTGGACTTGTATCTTTACTTATATCATTGTGTGACTAAATTTATAAGCAAAAATATAAGAAGAAGAAAAAATCAAATCAAATAAAACAATTGATACCACGTAGATCTCGAAAAAATAAGAAAGTTAAAACAAATAGCCTCTAAATGATTTTGAGACAAAAGTTACAATCAATTGAAGTTTCACGAAATGTTATTCAAAAGAGGTAGTTTCAAATTTTTAAACTTCAAACGGTCATAAATCGTGCCTCGGATGTCGGATTGAGGCAATTTTTTTTCAATTTGGTTATTTTTTTTGAGATCTGCGCGAAAAAATACCACACATTAAAGATACGACTTTAAAGTTTTACTTTTATCGTTGTGTGACTAAATATAAGTAATATTATAAGAAGAAAAAAATTCAAATAAAATAAAGAAATTCATTTTACCAAGTAGATCTTGAAAAATAAGCAATATTAAAACAGAAATCGCCTCTAAATGATATTCGAGGATAAAGTAACGATTATTTGAATTTTCACAAAATATAACTCAAAAGAGGTAGTTATGAATTTTGAACATCAAAGGGTCATAAATCCTGCCTCGGATGTCGGATTGAGGCAATTTTTTCAATAGGTTATTTTTTTGAGATCTACGTAAAAAAACACCACACACTGTGATAGGACTTATAGTTTTACTTTTATCTTTGTGTGACTAAATATAAGTAAAATTATAAGAAGAAAAAAGAAATCAAATCAAATAAAGGAATTGAGTTTACCACGTAAATCTTGAAAAAATAAGCAAGTTAAAAAAAAGAAATGCCTCTAAATGATATTTGAGATGAAATTTACGATCATTTGAAGTTTCACGAAATATAACTCAAAAGAGGTAGTTGTGAATTTTTGAAGTTCAAACAATCATAAATCGTGCCTCGAATGTTGGATAGACGCGACTTTTTCAATTTGGTTATTTTTTTTGTGTTATGCGCGAAAAAGTACCACACACCGAGATAGGACTTTTAGTTTAACTTTATCATTGTGTGAATAAATATAAGTAAAATTATATAAGAAAGAAATCAAATCAAAAAGAGGAATTGAGTTTACCACATAGATCTTGAAAAAATAAGCAAGTTTGAAAAAATAATAGCCGTTAAATGATATTCGAGGCAAAAGTTACGACCATTTGAAGTTTCACGAAATATAACTCAAAAGAAGTAGTTGTGAATATTTGAACTTAAAACCGACATAAATCGTGCCTCTAATGTCGAATTGAGCGGAGTTTTTTTTCAATCTGGTTATTTTTTTGAGATCTGTGGGAAAAACACCACACACTGAAATAAACTTATAGTTTTACTTTTATAGTTGTGTGACTAAATATAAGTAAAATTATAAGAAAAAAAGTCAAATCAAACAAAGGAATTGAGTTTACCACGTAGATCTCAAAAAAAAAAGTTTAAAAAAAGAATCGCCTCTAAATGATATCCAAGACAAAAGTTACGATCATTTGAAATTCACGAAATGTAGCTCAAAAGAGGTAGTTGTGAATTTCTGAACTTCAAACGGGTCATTAATCATGCCTCGAATGTCGGATTGAGGCGACTTTTTTCTAATCTGGTTATTTTTTTCGAAATCTACATGAATAACCACCACACACTTAGAGAGAACTTATAGTTTTACTTTTATCGTTGGTGTGACTAAATATAAGTAAAATTGTATGAAGAAAAATAAAGTAAAATCAAATAAAAGAATTAAGTTTACCACGTAAATCTTGAAAAAAAAATAAGCAAATTTTAAAAAAAGAAATGCCTCTTAAATGATATTTGAGGCGATAGTTACGATCATTTGAAGTTTCACGATATATAACTCAAAGGAAGTAGTTGTGAATTTTTGAACTTCAAACGGTCATAAATCGTGCCTCTGATGTCGGATTGAGCCGAGTTTTTTTTCAATCTGGTTATTTTTTTGAGATCTGCACGAAAAAATACCACATACTGAAATAGAACTTATAGTTTTACTTTTATGGTTGTGTGTCTAAATATAATTTAAATTATAAGAAGAAAAAAAATCAAATCAAACAAAGGAATTGAGTTTACCACGTAGATCTAAAAAAAGCAAGTTTAAAAAAGAATCGCCTCTAATTATATTCGAGAAAAAAGTTACGATCATTTGAAATTCGCAAAATGTAACTCAAAAGAGGTAGTTGTGAATTTTGAATTTCAAACGGTCATAAATCATGCCTCGGATGTCGGATTGAGACGATTTTTTTCAACCTGGTTACTTTTTTGAGATATGCGCAAAAAATACACCACGCACTGAGATAGGACTTATAGTTTTACTTTATCGTTGAGTGACTAAATATAAGTAAAATTATAAAAGAAAAACAATTAAATCAAATAAAGGAATTTAGTTTGCCACATAGATCTCAAAAAATAAGCAAGTTTGAAAAAAGAATAGCCGCTAAATGATATTCGAGGCAAAAGTTACGATCATTTAAATTTCATGAAATATAACTCAAAAGAAGTAGTTATGAATTTTTGAACTTAAACGGTCATAAATCGTGCCTCTAATGTTGGATTGAGCGGAGTTTTTTTCAATCTGGTTATTTTTTTGAGATATGCGCGAAAAACACCACACACTGAAATATGGTTTAGGGTTAAGAGTTTTTGGTTTAGGGTATTTGGGCTAGGGTTTATTGTTTAGAGTGTAGGGTATTAGGGATAGGGTTTAAGGTTTAGGATATAGGGTTTAAGGCTTAGGTTTTAGGGCATATAGTTTAGGGTTTAGGGTTTAGGATTTAGGGATAGGGTTTAGGGTATAGGGTTTAGGGTTTACGGTTGGGGTTTTAGGTTTTGGGATTTGGGTTTAGGGTTTAGGGTTTAGGGTTTAGGGTTAGGGTTTGGAGCATTGGGTTTAGGGCTTAGGGTTTATGGTATAGGGTTCTTGGGTTTTTGATCTAGGTATTAGTGTATAGGGCTTATGGTATAGGGTATAGGGTTCATGATTTAAGGCATTGAATTAGGGTTTAGAGTTTCGGGTTAAGGATTTAAAGTTTAGGCTTTAGGGTATGAGGGATAGTGTAACAGTCAGTATTATGTATACGCTAGTTCTATTCATGTGATACTTGACATAGACTTATAGTATATGTGAGGGATCATGTTTCTTATATGATTAGTGTTGGTTTAAACTAGATCGGAAGGTGATGTAACGTCTTGCACGTTTCAGCATGTGTATTGCAAGTAAACTCTGACGAAAGTATTTGAAATAGATATAGTAAGGTGGTAATTGAGCTTAAAGTTGAAAGTTAAGTGTTAAGTTGACGAAAAAGGGAGTAATATTCAGAAAATGGAAAAAATAATTGAGCTGCTTGCTTGGCTTAATTAAGCTACCAGCTGCATCACCTACTTGAGCTACATGGATATAGGGCCCAAGTTTGATGGATCAGATGTAGGCTTATATTAATGGGCTCACTTGAGACCCAAATCTATTAAAAGAAAATAAAAATGAAAGAAAGCCCAGCAGCTAAATCTGCCAAGGCCCAATATAGTTAAAGCCCAAGTGAAAGGAAGTAGGTACATCACCTAGTTTGACCTTTTAAACTGCTTGATGTACATAATCAGGTGCATCACCTACTTGACCAATTAGTGGCTGAAAATGGACCAAAAGAAGGGAGGTTCTGGAGGATAATTTTGTGGTCAATAAAGCTCCATATAAATATAATATGAGCTTATATTTTCACCCACTGTAACACACAATATTGAGAATTAACTCCAGCTCTCTCTCTCTCTTTTCCCTTCAAGATTAAAACAGCAGCCTTAAGTTATTCTAGGCTTCTTGAAGAAACCCTCATATCTGCAAACCAAGGTAAGTGAAAACACTTGGATTTAGCTTAATTCTCCCATGGATGATTATTAGGAAAACATGTTATTCACGCTCAAGTATAAGAACAAAAGCAGAAATTTCCAGAAGTTACTGATTAAGATACCTTTTTCTTCTTCTTTAGTTTAAGTGGGAAGGGAAGCTGAAGTTCTAGAAGAATTCAAGTTATAAGGAGAAGTTGCAGAAATTGACGTAAGGTGATAGCTCCATTTTTGTCTTCCTTATGTATGAGTTTGAGTGAGGAATTAGGGGTGTGCTGTCATGAAGAACTCAAGGGGGTGATGAGTTCAATAATTGGTTATATGATAAAGAATAATTGGGCCTGTTCTATGTGTATTATTGTTTGTGCAGCTTGGTTAATCTTGGGAAAGGATATATAATGTATGTGTTGGACAGAGAATGGGTGTGTGGTGATAGCATTATTTTAAGGGTTGTATGGGCTCATTATCTATCAAAGTTAGCTATTGGTCTCGGCTCACGGTGTGATAGCTGCTAATTTTAGTTTACTTAAATTGTAGAGTAAAAACTGAAATGGGGAGGCTGAATCGTGATAGTTATACCGGTCAGAGGATAAGGTATGTAAGGCTGTTCAATTTAATGTTCCTTGGCATGATATCTGATACTTGCGATTGATATCAATAAGTGAATTCCCTAAGTTCTATTCCAGTAAAGGAACATAGTGGCAGCGTACTATCTCCAAATAGCTAACAATATTTCCTTCTCCTTAGTGCATAGAACTACTTTATTATATGTTCACTATTAAATGGTATTTGCAAACGCAAGTCTGGTGAATCCTCCTCTTTGTTATTGAAGTCAATTGTTTCTTAAGATCTTAAAGTAACGTGTTGATATTACATAGCTCCTTATGTCATTGTCATTGCCTTGAAGTATTATTTTCATGTCTTTGCTACTGGTCTCAATATCTCCAAAATGATTATGACCACCAAAACAATATCTCCAAAGATTTATTATTATCCGAAGAACAATCCCGAAAGAGTTATGAACTAATAAACAACAATCTCAAAGATTAAAGAATCTAAGTGAAGAAATCTGTATAATTACGGGTGGCAAACCAGGGGAAAATACCTAGCATGGATCGATCCCAACTGGTACATAAGGGTGGAAGCTCAGGGGTGAAAGCCTAGCATGGGCCGATCCTTATTGGTATAGAAGGGTGGTAGCCCAGGGGTGAAAGCCTAGCATGGGCCGACCCCAGTTTGTGTAATTATGAGGACCGCATCTCAGGGGTTAAAATGCCTATCATGGGTCTTATACCACTGATCAGCTGGTCACTTGTATCACATGCCCTACAAAGATTATTATAACATACAGAAAAATAAAGGAAAGAATGTAACTTACATGATCTCACAAGAGTAAGCAAATGTGGTCTTCTCTCCTGATCTATGCACTCATTTGTTGATACTTGATTTCATTTGACCCCTCGTATTACATATGCTACTGCCTTACATATTCAGTACATTTTTTTCCGTACTGACATCCCTCGCGGGAACGCTGCATTTCATGTTGCAGGCACAGGTACTCCAGCTAGTAGACCTCCTCAGTAGGAACACACGACACTCAGCTACTTTTGGTGAGCTCCAAGTTGATTCGGAGCTTTAATGAGTCCTTGGTAATTCATTTTGGTATTGTATCGTAATTAAGGGTAAGGCAGGGTCTGTCCCGACCTACTCTTAGGTTTTTTAATCTTTTAGAGGCTTTGTAGACTTATGTATAGGGTTCAGTTGTGTCTTAAGGAGTTGTACCCTCAACGCCAAGTCTTGTATATAACTTTTGGGTCTAATTATGTTGGTTTGTATTGCTTCATCCTCTGTGAACTTGTCACGATTGTTACTATATGCATAGAAAGCACAGATCAGGTTGGTTCTCTTGGGCCTTTAGGGCATCGGGTGCCTGTCCGTCTTAATGGGATTTGAGGCGTGACAGATAGGGTTAACGGTTTAGGGTATAAGATATAGGGTTTAGAGTTTAGGGTTCTGAGTTTTAGGTTTAGGCTATTAGGGATAGGGCTTAGGTTTTTAGAGTTTTTGGTTTAGAGTATTAGGGATAGGATTTAGGATTTAGGATTTAGGGTTTAAGGCTTAAGGTTTAGGGTTTAAGATTTTTGGTTTAGGGTTTAGGATATAGGGTTTAGGGTAGAAGGGTTAATGTTTAGGGAATAGGGTTTAGGATGTAGGGTTAATGATTTAAGATTTAGGGTTTAGGGTTTATGATTTAGGGTTTAAGGTTTAGATTTTAGGGTATAAGTTATAGGCTTTAGAGTATAGGGTATAACATTTAGGGTTTAGGATTTATTGTTTATGGTATAGGATTTATGGTTTAGGGTTTAGGATTTAGGGTTAGGGTTTAGGGTTTAGGATTTAGGATTTACAGTTTAGAGTTTAGGGTATAGGGTATAAGCTTTGCACCTAGATGATTCCTCCCACATTGTTTACAAGCTGTCAAGGAGGCCTTGATTGGCTCGTACTTCCTTGCTCTTGATTACCCACTATTTGTGAGCTTGGCTTTCACTTCTTTGCCCAAACTAATTTTGACCTAAACCCTTGGAACTGTGGTGGAGCACTAGCTATAGAGTAGAAAGATTTTGTCTTAGGTGGTCTGGTAGAGAACTGTGGCCTAAACTCACCTTGGGATGGTCTAAACCGCACCATGGATTTGGACCTCTTAGAATGCCCTATTTCCGACTCTTCTATCCTTCTTCTTTGCCTTTGATCCTCCAACTTTTGTGCAAAAGCCTGCTTCCTTGCTATATCCATATCTTTATTCAATGAAGCAATGGTACAGTCTCTAACTAGATATGGATCTAATCTATCCACATATCGATGAACTCTATCCTCCATGGTAGCTACTACATTAGGAGCATAGCTAGCAAAGGAATTAAATTTGAGACTGTACTCTCTCACGCTCATACCTCCTTGGTGGATATTTAAGAACTGATCCGCACAGGCCTCTCGGATCTCCAATGGCAGATAATGGTCAAGGAATGCCTTTTTGAACTCTTTCCACGTAGCTGAAGGTGCATTTGTTCCCCTAGATTCCTTCCAAGCTTTATACCACAATATAGCCACACCCTTTAATCTATATGCTGCTAGCTCAAGTGCTTCTTTACCACTTACATGCATAACATCCAAAGTGCGTTTGATCTGATCTATAAAGTCTTGCGGATCTTCATTAGGATCTGACCCGGTGAATTATGGAGGGTCCAAGTTAAGAAAATCACGTATCTGTTGTCACACCCCAACCCTAGTGAGGCGGACAAGTACCTTATGAACACATGCTTTACAAGTAATCTATGATGAGAAAGTAAACTACTATGCAGATTACTGATGAGAAGCTTCATATACAACACATTTTGACTAGTTGAGCCGCTACATGTGACAAGTGAAACTATGAATACAGATGATAGCTTTACAATGTCTACAAAGCCCATTGGAATACATGAATGTACCACTATGAAAATATGCATAGTCAAGACTCGGCAAAGCCCCGAATCAACCTGGAGCTCGCTAACAACCGCTGAGTATCATGTGCTTCTATTGGGGAGATCTACTTTTGAGTACTTGTACCTGCAGCATGAAATGCAGCTTCCCCAATAAGGGATGTCAGTACAAAAGAATGTACTGAATATGTAAGGCATAATACAACCATATATAAAATGAGAGATCAAGTGGAACCAAATACCAATAGATAAAAATTAGAGACCACCTTTGCTTATACTTGTGGAATTGTGTATGTTACATTCTTTTCTTTTCTTTTTTTGTGCATTATATTATTATAATACATATGATACAAATGACCAGCTGATCAGCGGTAGAAGAGGATGACCCTTCAGGCATTTTAACCGCTGCGATGTTGTCCTAATAATTCAACAAATTGGGATCGGCCCATGATATTTTGCCCCTGAGCTGCCACCCTTCCATACCAATGGGGATCGGCCCATGCTAGGCTTTTGCCCCTGAGTTGCCACCCTTCTATACCAATTGGGATCGACCCATGCTAGGCATTTGCCCCTGGGCTGCCACCCATAATTATACAATATCTTCACTTAGATTCTTTAATATTTGATGTATCACCTCGTATTCTACGTGTACTAGTTCTATTTATATAACACTATTAAATTGCCTTGTGGTATAGTTATGGATTCTGTTTCCTATGCGACTAGTGGCAATAGAACAGGTTTAAAGTGAACTGTCCATAGATTTTGATGCGACCCGATTAAGTTGACGTCGATGGAAGTATTTAAACGTGAGATCATAAGGTGGTAGTTTAGTCTAATGTTTAAAGTGACATAGTGTATATAAGTTTATGTTATGTTAAAGTTATTAAGGTCTAGGAATGGGGTCTAGGAATGAAACAAGTTAAACCTCATAAGATGCTTGCTTTGAATTCACTAAGCTAGTATGTGACAAGTAGGTGCATCACCTACATTGAATTATTGACCAGCCCAAAGGACCAAGTAGGTGCATCACCTACATTGACTTATTGACCAGCCCAAAGGACCAAGTAGGTGCATCACCTACTAAGACTCTTTTGACCATGTTATTGTGCCAAGTACACTACACATACTTGCAATAATCTGGCCCAAGTTGAATAGAAGAATAAGGGGAAAATGGACAGCCAAGGCCCAATCTTCCCAAGCCCACCAGAAATAATTTTAATGAAAAACTAGGTGCATCACCTACTTAAATGTTGGCCCAAATTAAAGACACGTGTTGGATGCAAATGAAGTACAAGAAAGTTGGCAAAAGGGCCAATGTTCTTAAGTCCAATAAGGCCCAAATGAAAAGTCCAAGCAGGTGGATCACCTACTTGAAAAATGATGTCCCAAAATGAGTGAGAAGTCTGCCAAAGCAGGTCCCTTCAAAAGAGATTGATATCAGCCTTCTCCAACTATTTTACTTTGACAAAAAATCTGATTTCTAGAGCCTTCTCTCTTCTCTCTCTTATATTTATACAATAGCCATTAAATACCATCAGGGTTCTTGAATAATAGGGATCTGAAGCTATTGGAAGGTATGATTTAAGACAAGTTAAGGAGGACAACCTTTACCTTGAAGAATCCAAGTCTTAAGCAAGTGGTAGTTCTGTCCAGCAATGTAAGCTACTGCAATTTTCTCCCTCTTGTGCTTGAGTTAATTAGGACACTTGGTATGTGTTAGTGAGTTGGAAATTGTTAGTTTTACATGGTGAATATTTGGGAGGATGTTCTGGTGATTAGTGCGTGTTGGGACAGCCATGGTGGAGAGTCCTCTTTAAATTAAGTTATGAGCTTGTTTGAGCACTTTAAAAGTAATGTTAGCTCTAACCATGATTCATATTGCTTCTATATTACATTATTATGTGTAAAGATTGTTTTATGTATGTTATGATAAGGGATGTGACTGGATGTGTGGGGAAGTTATGGAGACGTTAAAGGACTTAAATATTACAGGGAGTTTTGGGGATGACCTGATACAAAGGTTGTACAGTATATAGACGCGATTAAAGGGAAAAGGGAAGGAAAGAAAACACTCGCTACATAGATTGCAGCTTACTTCTTCGTTACTATTTTGGTGAGATCAAGTAGCTCAAATTGATTGATTAGCTACTAATACTATTCTTACGACGTATTTTATTGTTGATTAGTGATCTGAAAAGAAGGAGCTTAAGTCATACGTTTTGAATTGTATAGCAAGGTATGTAAGGCTATTCAATTTCCTATTTCTTTGGCATGAATCCACCACTTGTAAGCTTTCTAAGTGCCCTTGATAGTGACTGATCCATAAATGCAGTTCATACTCCTTAGAGCGTTAAAGTGAGTACTCTAATATGAGTTTATTACTAAATGTGCATGCTTACTCTACCAACAAGCATTAGAATGCAAGGTTTAAACTTGTTTCATCATCAAGTACCCTTGGCACATATTCCCCTTATATAAGTCAAAGTGATCCTAAATCATACATGGTACATATGTTTATATGTTGGATATACAATCTACCCATATCAATCGTGACAAGTTCACATAGGATGCAGCCATACGTTACCAACATAAGTAGACCCAAAAGTTATATACAAGACTTGACCGTTGAGGCAACAACTCCTTAAGACACAACTGAACCATATACATACGTCTACAAAGCCTCTAAAAGATAGAATAAACCTTATAGTAGGTCAGGACAGACCCCGCCTTACCCTTACCTACGATGCAATACCAAAATGAATTTACCAAGGACTCAGTAAAGCTCCGAATCAACCTGGAGCTCACCAAAAGTATCTGAGTGTCGTGTGCTCCTACTGGGGAGGTCTAGTAGATGGAGTACCTGTGCCTGCAGTATGAAACGCAGCGAACCCCGTGAGGAACGTTAGTACGAAAAAATATACTGAATATGCAAGGCCATAGCATATGTAATACGAGGGCTCAAATGAAATCAAGTCTCAACATATGAGTACATAGATTAGGAGAGAAGACCACTTTTGCTTACTCTTGTGAGATCATGTAAGTTTACATTCTTTTCTTTACTTTTCTGTACGTTATAATGTTTGTAGGGCATGTGATACAAGTGATCAGCTGATCAGTGGTAGAAAACGATGACCCATGCTAGGCATTTTAACCCCTGGGATGCGATCCACATAATTACACAAACTGGGATCGGCCCATGCTAGGCTCTCGCCCCTCAATAATACAACATAAAATAGCCCTTAGGGCAGTAGCTAAGTCACAATAGAACCATGACGAAACTATAACTCTTAAAATTATCAAAATCATGTTCATTATACCCATTTCATAAGTCAAAAGTTGATAAAAATCAATAACATGGTTTCATTGAAGTTTTAGAATTAGAATCACCAACTAACATTAGAAATAACATATTTGGATCCTTTAAAACATTTTCATGCAAGACCCATACTTAGAGTCAAAGATAAAAGAAGTTAGGACTTGAAAACGCTTTTTGAAATTCCTTAGAAATGGCTCTTTGAATGGAAGAGAGTTCAACGATGACTACCATACCTCAATGAGAAGAAACCCATGATTTTTTTTATGAAGAAACGTCCACCAACAGCCCCTTCTATCCCTTCCTTGAGCTCAAGCTTCTATTGGGTTTTGAGAGTCTTTCTTGAGGGAGGGTTTTGGGGTTTTGAAAATGAAGTCAAAAATTAGGTCTTAGTGTTTGAACCCTCTTAATATACCTAAAAGACCCTAAAGAAATCATCCTAGGTTCATAAAAGACTTGCGGTGAATTTACCAGACTTGCTGTTGCGAATACCATTTATATATTAGCACATAGGAGGATAATTATACAAGTGTAGAATAGTGAACATATAATGAAGTAGTTCTATACACTAAGGAGAGGGGGAAATATTGTTAGCTATTTGGAGATAGTACGCTGCCACTAAGTTTCCTTTATTAGGAATAGAACTTAGGAGATTCACTTCATTGATATTAATCGCAAGTATCAGATTTCATGCCAAGGAATATGGAATCAAATATCCTTACATACCTTATCCTCTGACCGATATAACAATCACGATTCAACCCCCTTTTCGGTTTTAATCAACAATTTAAGTCATGGTAACTTTTACAGATATTGAGCCCATACAGACCTTAAATTAATGTGTATCATCACACCCTCATTCTCTGTCAAATACATACGTTACATATCCTTTCCAAAGATTAACCAAGTTGCACCAACAAGAAAACACATAAAACAGCCCCAAATATTCTTTATCATACAATCAATTATTGAACTCACCACCCCTTGAGTTCTTCATGACAGCACACCCATAATTCCTCACTCAAACTCATACATAAGGAGGAAAAAACTGGAGCAGTCACCTAAAGAGGATTCCTCACTTCTTTCTCTCATTCAAAATCGTGCATGAGACTTTCATCTCACACGGCTCCTAAGTGATAAAAGAAAGAAGAACCCATTTTCTTTCTTTTTTGATTACCTTCCTCGCATATGTATAAGACCGAATCCATTCGATTTCTAAAAAGGATTACTAATCCTTAACTTTTCGAGGAATCCTTCATCAGTGGTTGTGAATGACTGATTTTTGCAATCCTCAATTTCTACAACTTCTCCTTATATTTGAAATTCTTCAGCTTCCCTTCACACTTAAACCAAAGAAGAAGAAAAATGTATCTTAATAACTAAGCAAGTGAGAAATAGCTTCTAGAAATATTCTGCCTTTATACTTATTTGAGCATGAATAACATGTTCTCCTAATCATCCATGGGATAATTAAGCTAAATCCAAAAGTTTTTTGACTTACCTTGGTTTGCAGATATGAGAGTTTCTTTAAGAACCATTAAAGAAATTTAAGGCTGTAGTTCTAATCTTTAAGAGAAAAGAGAGAGAGAGAGAGAGAGAGCTGGAGTTAATCCTCAATATTATGGGTTACAATGGGTGAAAAGATCAGCTCATATTGAATTTATATGGAGCTTTATTGACCCCAAAAAATATCCTCTAGAACCTTCTTTTTTTAGTCCACTTTTAGCCACTAATTGGTCAAGTAGGTGATGCACCTGCTTATGTCAAGCAGCTCAAAAGTTCAAACTAGGTGATGCATCTACTTGCTTTCACTTGGGCTTTAACTATATTGGGCCTTGACAGATTTGACTGCTGGGATTTCTTTCATTTTTATGTTGATCTCGATAAAATAAGAAAGTTTTAAAAAAATCGCCTCTAAATGATATACGAGCCAAAAGTTACGATAATTTGAAGTTTCACGAAATGTAACTCAAAAGAGGTAGTTGTGAATTTTTGAACTTCAAACTTCAAACGGTCATAAATCGTGCCTCGAATGTAGGATTGAGGCGATTTTTTCAATCTAGTTATTTTTTCGAGATCTACATGAAAAAGCTCCACACAGCTCATATGAATTATAGTTTTACTTTTATCGTTGTGTGACTTAATATAAGGAAAATTATAAGAAGAAATAACAATCAAATCAAATAAAGGAATTGAGTTTACCACGTAAATGTCGAAAAAATAAGCAAGTTTAAGAAAAGAATAGCCTCTAAATTATATACGTGACAAAAGTTATCATCATTCGAAGTTTCACGAAATGTAACTCAAAAGAGGTAGTTCTGAATTTTTGAACTTCAAACGGTCATAAATTGTGCCTCTGATGTCGGATTAAGGAAATGTTTTTTCAATCTAATTATTTTTGTGAGATCAACCTGAAAAATTACCGCACACTGAGATAGGACTTATAGTTTTACTTTTATCGTTGTATAGTCAAATATAAGTAAAATTATAAGAAGAAAAATATCAAATCAAATAAAGGAATTGAGTTTAACACGTAGATCTTGAAAAAATAAGCAAGTTGAAAAAAAGAATCGCCTCTAAATGATATTCGAGGCAAAGTTACGATCATTTGAAATTCAAGAAAACGATTTTTTTAATCTGGTTATTTTTTAGAGATCTATGCGAAAAAACACCACACACAATGATATATGACTTCTAGTTTAACTTTAATCATTGTGTGATTAAATATAAGTAAAAATTATAAGAAGAAAAAACAATCAAATCAAATAAAGGAATTGAGTTTACCACGTAGAGTTAAAAAAAAGAAGCAAGTTTTAAAAAAGAATTGTCTCTAAATGATATTCGAGGAAAAGTTATGATCATTTGAAGTTACACGAAATGTAACTCAAAAGAGGTAGTTGTGAATTTTTGAATTTCAAACGGTCATAAATCGTGCCACGGATGTCGGATTGAGATGGTTATTTTTTTCAATCTAATTATTTTTTTGAGCTCTATTCGAAAAAACACGATACACTAAGGTAGGACTTGTAGTTTTACTTTTATCGTTGTGTGACTAAATATAAGTAAAATTATAAGAAAAAAAATATCAAATCAAATAAAGGAATTGAGTTTACCATGTAGATCTCAAAAAATAAGGAAGTTTAAAAACAGATTCTCCCCTAAATGATATTCGAGGCAAAAGTTACGATCATTTGAAGTTTCAAGAAATGTAAATAAAAAGAGGTAGTTCTGAATTTTTTAACTTCAAACGGTCATAAATCTTGCCTCGGATGTTGGACGGATTGAGGCAATTTTTTTATTTGGTTATTTTTTTGAGATCTACCCGAAAAAACACCACACACTGAGATAGGACTTATAGTTTTACTTTTATCGTTGTGTGACTAAATATAAATAAAATTATAAGAAGAAAAAACAATCAAATCAAATAAAGGAATTTAGTTTACCACGTAGATCTTAAATAAATAAGCAAATTTTAAAAAAAGAATTGCCTCTAAATGATATTTGAGGAAAAAGTTACTATCATTTGAAGCACGAAATGTAACTCAAAAGAGGTAAATCTGAATTTTTGAACTTCAAACAGTCATATATCGTGCCGAGGATATCGGATTGAGGCAATTTTTTTCAGTCTAGTTATTTTTTTGAGATCTGCGCGATAAAATACCATACACTGAGATAGGACTTCTAGTTTTACTTTTATCGTTGTGTGACTAAATATAAGTAAAATCATAAGAAGAAGAAAAAGTAAATCAAATAAAGGAATTGAGTTTACCATGTTGATCTCGAAAATATAAGCAAGTTTAAAAAAAGAATTGCTTCTATATGATATTCGAGGCAAAAGTTACGATCATTGGAAGTTTCACAAAATGTAACTCAAAAGAGGTAGTTGTGAATTTTTGGACTTCAAACGTTCATAAATCGTGCCTCGGATGTCGGATTTAAGCGATTTTTTTTCAATCTGGTTATTTTTTTAAAAATCTACGCGAAAAAAACCCACAAACTTAGATAGGACTTATAGTTTACTTTTATCATTGTGTGACTAAATATAAGTAAAATTATAAGAAAAAAATTCAAATCAAATAAAGGAATTGAGTGTACCATGTAGATCTCGAAAAAAATAAGAAAATTATAAAAAACAAATCGCTTCTAAATGATATTCGAGGCAAAAGTTACGATCATTTGAAGTTTCACAAAATTTAACTCAAAAGAGGTAGTTGTGAATTTTGGAACTTCAAACTTCAAACGGCATAAATCGTGCCTCGGATGTAGGATTGAGGCTATTTTTTAAAACCTGGTTATTTTTTCGATATCTACGCAAAAAATCTCCACACACCTCATATGACATATAGTTTTACTTTTATCATTGTGTAACTAAATATAATAAAAATTACATGAAGAAAAAACAATCAAATAAAATAAAGGAATAGAGTTTATCACGTAGAGTTAAAAAAATAAACAAGTTTAAAAAAAGAATCGCCTCTTAATGATATTCGAAGCAAAAGTTACGATCATCCGAAGTTTCACGAAATGTAACTCAAAAGAGGTAGTCGTGAATTTTTGAACTTCAAACAATCACAAATCATGTCTCGAATATCCGATTGAGGGGATTTTTTTAATCTGGTTATTTTTTTGAGATCTATGCAAAAAAGCACCCACAGAGATAGGACTTATAATTTTACTTTTATCATTGTGTAACTAAATATAAGTAAAATTATAAATCAAATCAAATATAGAATTGAGTTTACCACGTAGATCTCAAAAAAATAAGCAAGTTCTTAATAAAGAATCGCCTCTAAATGATATTCAAGCTAAAAGTTACAATCATTTGAAGTTTCACGAAATTTAACTCAAAAGAGGTAGTTGTGAATTTTTGAACTTCAAATGGTCACAAATCGTGCCTCGGATGTTCGATTGTGGCGATTTTTTTTCAATCTAGTTATTTTTTCGAGATCTACACGAAAAAGCACTGTACACTGAGATAGGACTTATAATTTTATTTTTATCATTGTGTGACTAAATATGAGTAAAATTATAATAAGAAAAACAAATCAATAAAAAAAATTGAGTTTACCACTTAGATCTCGAAACAATAAGCAAGTTTTTAACAGAGAATCATTTTTAAATGATATTCTAGGCAAAAGTTACGATCATTCGAAGTTTCACAAAATTTAACTCAAAAGAGGTAGTTGTGAATTTTGGAACTTCAAACTTCAAACGGTCATAAATCGTGCCTCGGATGTAGGATTGAGGCAATTTTTTTCAACCTCGTTATTTTTTTGATATCTACGCAAAAAAAATTTACACACTGAGATAGAACTTATAGTCTTACTGTTATCATTGTGTGACTAAATATAATAAAAATTACATGAAAAAAAAACAATCAAATCAAATAAAGGAATAGAGTTTATCAAGTAGAGTTAGAAAAAATAAGCAAGTTTAAAAAAAGAATCACCTCTAAATGATATCGGAGGCAAAAGTTACGATCATTTGAAGTTTCAAGAAATGTAACTCAAAAGAGGTAGTTGCAAATTTTTGAACATCAAACGGTCATAAATTGTTCCTCGGATGTCGGATTGAGATGATTTTTTTTAATCTGATTATTTTTTCGAGATCTACAATAAAAAATATCACACACTGATATAGGACTTATAGTTTTACTTTTATAGTTGTGTGACTAAATATAAGTAAAATCATAAGAAAAAAATAATAGTCAAATCAAATAAAAAAAAATTAGTTTACCACGTTGATCTCGAAAAATAAGCAAGTTCAAAAAAAGAATCGCATTTAAATAATATTTGAGGCAAAAGTTACGATCATTTGAATTTTCACAAAATGTATCTCAAAAGAGGTAGTTGTGAATTTTTGAACTTCAGACGGTCATAAATCGTGTCTCGGATGTCGAATTGAGGCAATTTTTTTTTTCAATCTGGTTATTTTTTGAAGATCAACGCGAAAAAACACCACAAACTTAGATAGGTTTTATAGTTTTACTTTTATCATTGTGTGAATAAATTATAAGTAAAATTATAAGAAGAAGAAAAATCAAATCAAATAAAGGAATTGAGTTTACCATGTAGATCTCAAAAAAATAAGCAAGTTTAAAAAAAGAATGCTTCTATATGATATTCGAGGCAAAAGTAACGATCATTTGAAGTTTCACAAAATGTAACTCAAAAGTGTTAGTTGTGAATTTTTTCAATCTGGTTATTTTTTCGAGATCTACGCGAAAAAATACCACACACTGAGATAGGACTTATAGTTTCACTTTTATCGTTGTGTGACTAAATATTAGTAAAATGATAAAAAGAAAAAAAATCAAACCAAATAAAGGAATTGAGCTTACCACGTAGATCTCAAAAAAATAAGCAAGTTAAAAAAATGAATTGCCTCTAAATGATATTCGAGACAAAAGTTTCGATCATTTGAAGTTTCACGAAATATAATTCAAAAGAGGTAGTTGTGAATTTTCAAACGGTCATAAATTGTGCCTCGGATATCGGATTGAGGCGATTTTTTCCAATCTGGTTATTTTTTATGAGATCTACGCGATAAAATACCACACACTGAGATAGGACTTATAGTTTTACTTTTATCTTTGTGTGACTAAATTACAAGAAAAAAAATCAAATCACATAAACGAATTAAGTTTACCACGTAGATCTCAAAAAAATAAGCAAGTTTAAAAAAGAATCGCCTCTAAATGATATTCGAGGCATAAGTTACGATTATTTGAAGTTTCAACAAATGTAACTCAAAAGAGGTAGTTGAGAATTTTTGAATTTCAAAAGTTCATAAATAGTGCCTCAGATGTCGGATTGAGGAGAGTTTATTTCAATCTGGTTATTTTTTCAGATCTACGCGAAAAAACACCACACACTGAGATAGAACTGATAGTTTTACTATTATCGTTGTTTGACTAAATATAAGTAAAATTATAAAAAGAAAAATAAATCAAATCAAATAAACAAATTGA
This sequence comes from Solanum lycopersicoides, assembly GCA_022817965.1. Lineage (NCBI taxonomy): Eukaryota > Viridiplantae > Streptophyta > Magnoliopsida > Solanales > Solanaceae > Solanum > Solanum lycopersicoides. The sequence continues at coordinate 3,801,454 of CM040619.1, forward strand.
GTTTACCACGTAGATCTCGAAAAAATAAGCAAGCTTAAAAAAAGAATCACATCTAAATAATATTCGAGGGAAAAGTTACGATAATTTGAAGTTTCACGAAATGTAACTCAAAAGAGGTAGTTGTGAATTTTCAAACGGTCATAAATTGTGCCTCGGATATCGGGTTAAGGCAATTTTTTTCCAATCTGGTTACTTTTTATGAGATCTACGCGATAAAATACCACACACTCAGATAAGACTTATAGTTTTACTTTTATCTTTGTGTGACTAAATATAATTAAAATTATAAGAAAAAAAATCAAATCACATAAACAAATTTAGTTTACCACGTAGATCTCAAAAAAATAAGCAAGTTGAAAAAAGAATCGCCTCTAAATGATATTCGAGGCAAAAGTTACGATCATTTGAAGTTTCAACAAATGTAACTCAAAAGAGGTAGTTGTGAATTTTTTAAATTCAAATGGTCATAAATCGTGCCTCGGATGTCGGATTAAGGCGAGTTTTTTTCAATCTGGAGTACATGATCCTGCAGAATGAAATGCAGCGTCCCCAATAAGGGACGTCAGTACGAAAAATGTACTGAATATGTAAGGCAATAGCATATGTAATACGAGAGCTCAAATGAAATAAAGTAGCAACATATGAGTGCATAGATTAGGAGAGAAAACCACCTTTGCTTACTCTTGTGGGATCAAGTAAGTTACATTCTTTTCTTTACTTTTCTGTATGTTATAATATTTGTTGGGCATGTGATACAAGTGACCAGCTGATCAGTGGTAGAAGTGGATGACCCATGCTAGGCGTATTAACCCCTGGGATGTTGTCCTCATAATTACACAACTTGGGATCGGCCCATGCTAGGCTTTCGCCCCTGAGCTGCCACCCTTCTATACCAATAGGAATCGGCCCATGCTAGGCTTTCGCCCCTGAGCTGCCACCCTTAATTATATATTTTTTTTCACTTAGATTCTTTTTGACATTGTTGTTTATCAGTTCATAACTCTTTTCAGATGTTATTTTGGTAGTCATAATCATTTTGGAGATAGGGAAGTACGGACCAGTAATAGAAGACATGAAAATAATACTTCAAGGAAATAACAATGACATAAGGAGCTATGTAACATCAACACATTACTTTAAGAGATTAATGACACAATTGACTTCAAACAACAAAGAGGAGGATTCACAGACTTGCTTTTGCAATTACCATTTCTCTACCAGCACATGGGAGATAATTACACAAGTATAAAACAGTGAACAGATAATGAAGTAGTTCTATGCACTACAGAGAGGGGGGAAATATTGTTAACTATTTGGAGATAGTACGCTGCCACTATGTTTTATTTTCTAGGAATAGAACTTATGAGATTCACTTCATTGATATTAATTGCAGGTATCAGATTTCATGCCAAAGGGATATAGAATCGAATAGCCTTACATACCTTATCCTCGGACTGATATACTATCACGATTCATCCTCCGCTTTTTGGTTTTAATCTACAATTTAAGTCATGGTAAATTAAAATTAGCAGCTATCACACCGTGAGTAAAACAGTAGCTAACTTTGACTGTTAATGAGCCCATACAGCCGTTAACATAATGTGTATCACCACACCCTCATTCTCTGTACATCACATACATTATACATCCTTTTCCCAAGATTAACCAAGTTGCGCCAACAGTAATATACATAGAACAGCCCCAAATATTCTTTATCATACAACCAAGTATTGAACTCACCACCCCCTTGAGTTCTTCATGAAAGCACACCACTAATTTCTCACTCAAACTCATACATAAGGAAGTCAAAAATGGAGCAGTCACCTTACCTCAATTTCTGCAACTCCTCCTTATAACTTGAATTCTTTTAAACTTCAGCTTCCTTCACACTTGAACCAAAGAAGAAAGGTATTTTAATAACTAAGGAAGTGAGCAGTAGCTGCGGGAAATATTCTGCCTTTGTAGTTACATTAGAGCATGAATAACATGTTTTCCTAATCATCCATGGGAGAATTAAGCTAAATCCATGAGTTTTCACTTACCTTGGTTTGAGGTATGAGGGTTTCTTCAAGAACCCTAGAAAACTTTAAGGCTGCTGGTTTAATCCTTAAGAGAGAGAGAGAGAGAGAGAGAGAGAGAGAGAGAGAGAGAGAGAGAGAGCTGGAGTTAAGTTTTATTTTTATGTGTTAAAATGGGTGAAGAATATCAGCTCATATTGGATATGTATAGAGCTTTATTGACCACAAAAATATCCTCTAGAACCTCCTTTTTTTGGGGGTCCATTTTCAGCCACTAATTGGTCAAGTAGGTGATGCACCTGCTTGTGCACATCAAGAATCTCAAAAGGTCAAACTAGGTGATGCACCTAGTTGCTTTCACTTGGGCTTTATCCATATTGGGCCTTGGCAGATTTGGCTGCTGGGATTTCTTTCAAATTTTATTTTCATTTAATAGATTTGGGCTTCAAGTGACAGCCCATTAATATAAGCCTAAATCTGGTCCATCAAACTTGGCCCTTTAACTATATTAATGCTTAAGTAGGTGATGCAGCTGCTAGCTTAAATTAAGCCAAGCAAGCAACTCAATTATTTTATTTCAATTTCTGAATGTTAATCCCTTGTTCTTCAACTTAGCACTTAACTTTTAACTTTAAGCTCAATTACCACCTTACTATATCTACTTAAATACTTTCCATCAGAGTTAACTTGCAATGCACAAGCTGAAACGTGCAAGGCGTTACATCATATTCCGAGCTAGTTTAAACCAACACTAACCATATAAGAAACATGATCCTTCACCTACACTATAAGTCTATGTCAAGTATCACATGAATAGAACTAGCATATACATAATACAGGCCGTCACATCCTTTCCCCCTTAAAACATTCGTCCTCGAATGTTGGCAATGTTGTCCAGCCCAAACAAGTTCAAGCCTAAGTTAGTACTACTATCAATCACATTGAACATATAAACTTATACTTACTTGTCAACGCCTCCACTAACATTTTGATCTTTCTCACCAGTCTGGAAGAGGTGAGGATACTTCAATTTCATTGCTTCTTCCGCTTCCCATGTAACTTCTTCTACTTGTTGGTTTCTCCATAGTACTTTTACAGAAGCTACTTCTTTATTTCTTAACTTCCTAACTTGTCGATCCAGAATAGCAATGGGTACTTTTTCATAAGTGAGATCTCCCGTAACCTGTACATCTTCAGTAGGAGTAATACGAGATGGGTCACCTACGCATTTTCGTAGCATTGAGACATGAAACACCGGATGAACTGATGAAAGCTCTTGTGGTAGCTCTAACTCATAGGCTACTCGGCCGAATTTTCGGATAATTTTATATGGCCCTATATAGCGTGGACTCAGCTTTCCCTTTTTACCAAACCTCATTACCCCTTTCATCGGAGACACCTTCAAGAACACCCAATCCCCTATAGAAAATTCTAGTCCTCTCCTTCTAATATCTGCATATGATTTATGTCGGCTTTGAGCTGTTTCTAGCCGCTGCTGTATCACTTTGACTTTTTCCATAGCTTAATGAACAAGATCTGGCCCAAATAAGGCAGTTTCACCTGTTTCAAACCAGCCAATTGGTGATCTACACTTTCGTCCATATAAAGCTTTATAAGGTGCCATTTTAATGCTCGAATGGTAGCTATTGTTATAAGCAAATTCAATAAGTGGTAGATGATCATCCCAGCTACCCTTGAAATCTAATATAGAAGCTCGCAGCATATCCTCAAGTGTCTGAATTGTACGTTCTGCCTGACCATCTATTTGAGGATGAAAGGCTCCCAAACTCTTTGAAACGACTTCCAAAATTTGCAGTGAATTGAGCTCCTCTATCAGATATTATAGAGATTGGCACTCCATGTAGTCGAACTATCTCTTTAATGTACAACCTCGCATACTCTTCACCCGTATAAGTAGTCTTCACCGGCAAGAAGTGTGCTGCTTTGGTAAGTCTGTCAACTATTACCCATATGGAGTCAAACTTTCGGAATGAGCGAGGCAAACCAGTAACAAAATCCATGTTGATCATGTCCCATTTCCAAATTGGAAATTCTATACGCTGCATGTAACCTCCGGGCTTTTGGTGTTCTACTTTTACCCGTTGACAATTTGGACACTGAGCCACGAATTCTGCAATGTTATTCTTCATGTCCCCCCACCAATACATTTCTTTCAAGTCATGATACATTTTAGTTGACCCCGGATGAACAGAGTATCTTGAATTATGTGCTTCCATCATGATCATCTTTCTTAGTTCATCTATATTAGGTACACACAATCTGTTTTGACATCTAAGTACTCCGTCTTGCTTAAGCTCAAATGCCTTTGTCATACCATGTAGTACATTCTCTTTAAGTTGTAAAAGAATTGGATCAGTGTACTGCTTCTCTTTCACTTCCACTACTAATGAGGATTCTGCCGCATTTTGCACAATAACCCCTTCGTCTTGAGATTCAAGAAGGCGAACGCCCAAGTTCGCTAGTTGGGACAGATCCTTAGTCATTCCTTGTCTTTCCACAGACTTCCCATAAGTGCTTGGCATTATTTTACGGCTTAAAGCATCAGCTACTACATTAGCTTTACCGGGATGATATAAGATGTCAATGTCATAATCTTTTAATAGCTCCAGCCACCTTCGCTGCCTCAAATTTAAGTCCTTCTGCTTAAAGATATATTGCAAGCTTTTGTGATCAGTGTATATGTCAACATGAACTCCATACAAGTAGTGGCGCCATATCTTCAAAGCAAACACAACTGCTACTAGCTCTAGATCATGGGTTGGATAATTTTTCTCATGTAGCCGCAGTTGCCTTGAGCCATAAGCTATAACTTTACCATGCTGCATCAATACACAACCTAAGCCCACTCCCGAAGCATCACAGTACACTACATAGCCTTCTGTACCTTCTGGAAGTACCAACACAGGTGTAGAAGTTAATTTACTCTTCAGCTCTTGGAAAATTCTTTCACACTCATCGCTCCACTGAAACTTGGTTTGTTTGTGTGTTAGCTTTGTTAAGGGTGCAGACATGGAAGAGAATCCTTCAACAAACCTTCTGTAATAACCTGTCAATCCAAGAAAACTACGGATCTCCGTAGGCGTTGTAGGTCTTGGCCAGTTTTTCACGGCTTCTATTTTCTGGTTATCAACCCTTATTCCTTCCTCGGATACGATATGACCTAGGAATGCCACAGATTTCAACCAGAACTCACATTTAGAGAACTTTGCATACAATTTACGATCACGGAGAATTTGTAAAACCTGCACAAGTGATTAGCATGATCCTCTTCCGATCTTGAATACACCAAATGTCATCTATGAACACTATCACGAACACATCTAAAAATGGCTTGAACACCTATTCATAAATCCATAAAAGCTGCTGGTGCATTTGTTAGCCCGAATGACATGACTAAGAACTCAAAATGACCATACCGTGTTCGGAAAGCTGTCTTGGGTATATCTTTGTCCTTGACCCTCACTTGGTGATAACCTGACCTCAGGTCGATCTTTGAAAAACACCTAGCACCTTGTAATTGATCAAACAGATCATCAATTCTAGGGAGGGGATATTTGTTCTTAATTGTTACCTTATTCAACTGCCGGTAGTCGATACACATTCTTCATGAGCCATCCTTTTTGCGTACAAATAAAACTGGTGCTCCCCATGGCGACACAGTAGGCCTTATGAATCCTTTCTGTAATAAGTCTTTTAACTGCTCTTTCAACTCTCGTAATTCTGCCGGAGCCATTCTATATGGAGGAATTGAGATAGGTTGAGTATCTGAAAGCACATCAATACCGAACTCTACTTCTCGTTCTGGAGGCAAACCGGGAAGATCTTCAGGAAACACATCTGGAAATTCATTTACCACCGGAATGGATTGAAGGGTTGGTGGCTCTGCATCTACATTTTTCACTCTAACCAGATGGCATATGTATCCTTTGGAAATCATCTTCTTTGCCTTAAGATAAGAAATAAATTTACCTCTTGGCATCCCAATATTACCTTTCCATTCGAGGACTATCTCTTTTGGAAATTAGAAATGCACTATCTTAGTTCGGCAATCTACTGTGGCATAACAAGAAGCTAACCAATCCATACCCATTATAACATCAAAATCTACCATGTCTAGCTCAACAAGGTCAGCCAATGTATCGCGATCACAAACAGTTACAATGCAATTACGATAAACTCTTCTAGCTATAATAGACTGACCAATCGGTGTAGACACTTCAAGTGGCTTCGCTAATAATTCTGGTGTTCTTTTGAACCTTCCAGCAATCAATGGTGTAACATATGATAGTGTAGACCCCGGATCAATTAATGCATATACAATATGTGAAAAGACGGACAATGTACCTGTAACCACATCCGGCGAGGCTTCTGAATTTTGTCGATCCCCTAATGCATATGTGCGATTCTGACCTCCACTAGAACTAGATGCTCCCCTAGCTCCTCTACCACGACCTATAGGCATATGTAGTCCCCTACCTAAAGAAGGGGCTGACGAGGTCGACGCAACAACTGATCTAGTTGGTTGTGCAACGCCACCCACTCCCCTATGAGGGCAGTTTCTCATCATATGCCCTGGTGTGCCACACCAAAAACAAACATCCGTCCCAAACCTGCATGCACCTAGATGATTCCTCCCACACTATTTATAAGGCTGTCGTGGAGGCCTTGATTGGCTCGTACTTCCCTGCTCTTGATGACTCGCTATTTGTGAGCCTTGGCTTTCACTTCTCTGCCCAAACTGATTGCCCCTAAACCCTTGGAACCGTGGTGGAGCACTAGCTGTAGAGTAGAAAGATGACAGCCTAGGTGGTCTGATAGAGAACTGAGGCCTAAACTCACCTTGGGATGGTGTAAACTGCCCCATGGATCTGGCCCTCTTAGAATGCCCTGTTTCCAACTCTTGTGTCCTTCTTCATTGCCTTTGATCCTCCAACTTTTGCGCAAAAGCCTGCATCCTTGCTATATCCATATCTTTATTCAACGAAGCAATTGTACAGTCTCTAACCAGATATGAATCTAATCTATCCACAAATCGATGAACTCTATCCTCCATAGTAGCTACTACATTAGGAGCATACCTGGCCAAGGAATTAAATTTGAGACTATACTCTCTCACACTCATATTTCCTTGGTGGAGATTTAAGAACTGATCTGCACGGGCCTCTCGGATATCCAATGGAAGATAATGGTCAAGGAATGCCTTTTTGAACTCTTTCCACGTAGCTGAAGGTGCATCTGTACCCCTAGATTGCTTCCAAGCTTCATACCACAATATAGCTACACCCTTTAATCTGTATGCAACTAGCTCAAGTGCTTCTTTACCACTTACATGCATAATATCCAAAGTTCGTTTGATATGATCTATAAAGTCTTGGGGATCTTCATTAGGATCTGACCCGGTAAATAATGGAGGGTCCAAGTTAAGAAAATCACGTATCCGTGTTCCAGCTGATCTATCTACACCACTAGTACCTGAAACTGGACCTTCTTGCCTTTGGCCGTGACCAGCAACTATACGAGTCAATAATTGGACTGCATTCCTCAAATCTTGCTCGGTAGCATTGATAGGGGGTTCCTGAGGTTCATCTTCCCTCCTTAGTTCTTCAGGAGATGGAGGCATCGGGGAAGTCTGCGATAGAGACTCATCTTGAGCCCCAGTTTGAACAGCTTGACTTGGTGGTGGTTGGCTGGTCCCTTCTTGGGCAGCCACATCTACTCGTTTACCAGTAATTTTACTCCTTCTCGTAACCGGCATCTTTGCTATAATAAAACAATTGAGAAATTAGATATGATTCACCTACAACACGGGTTCTATCGCACGATCTAAGAAATGACAGAAATGACAACTCCTACATGTCCCGTAGCCTCCTGTTATAGATGTGGTGCACAAAACATCTATAAGCAAGACTCTACACAGACACGGCTTTGTAGATTCCCTATGATGACCTGCTCTGATATCACTTTTTGTCACGCCTCAAAATCATTAAGACGGACAGGCACCCGATGCCCTAAAGGCCCGAGAGAACCAACCTGCAACCTGTTCTTACTGTGCATATAACTATAACAATTGTTACAAGTTCACCTAGGATGCAGCGATACAAAACAACATAAATAGGTCCAAAAGTTATATACAAGACTTGGCCGTTGAGGACACAACTCCTTAAGACACAACTGAACCATGTACATATATCTACAAAGCTCCTCTACCACGACCTGTAGAACTAGAACTAGATGCTCCCCTAGCTCCTCTACCACGACCTGTAGGCATATGTAGTCCCCTACCTAAAGAAGGGGCTGACGAGGTCGACGCAACAACTGATCTAGTTGGTTGTGCAACGCCACCCACTCCCCTATGAGGGCAGTTTCTCATCATATGCCCTGGTGTGCCACACCAAAAACAAACATCCGTCCCAAACCTGCATGCACCTAGATGATTCCTCCCACACTGTTTACAAGGCTGTCGTGGAGGCCTTCATTGGCTCGTACTTCCCTACTCTTGATGACTCGCTATTTGTGAGCCTTGGCTTCACTTCTCTGCCCAAACTGATTGCCCCTAAACGCTTGGAACCGTGGTGGAGCACTAGCTGTAGAGTAGAAAGATGACGGCCTAGGTGGTCTGTTAGAGAACTGAGGCCTAAACCCACCTTGGGATGGTGTAAACTGCCCCATGGATCTGGCCCTCTTAGAATGCCCTGTTTCCAACTCTTGTGTCCTTCTTCATTGCCTTTGATCCTCCAACTTTTGCGCAAAAGCCTGCATCCTTGCTATATCCATATCTTTATTCAACGAAGCAATTGTACAGTCTCTAACCAGATATGAATCTAATCTATCCACAAATCGATGAACTCTATCCTCCATAGTAGCTACTACATTAGGAGCATACCTGGCCAAGGAATTAAATTTGAGACTATACTCTCTCACACTCATATTTCCTTGGTGGAGATTTAAGAACTGATCTGCACGGACCTCTCGGATCTCCAATGGAAGATAATGGTCAAGGAATGCCTTTTTGAACTCTTTCCACGTAGCTGAAGGTGCATCTGTACCCCTAGATTGCTTCCAAGCTTCATACCACAAAATAGCTACACCCTTTAATCTGTATGCAGCTACCTCAAGTGCTTCTTTACCACTTACATGCATAATATCCAAAGTTCGTTTGATCTGATCTATAAAGTCTTGGGGATCTTCATTAGGATCTGACCCGGTAAATAATGGAGGGTCCAAGTTAAGAAAATCACGTATCCGTGTTTCAGCTGATCTATCTACACCACTAGTACCTGTAACTGGACCTTCTTGCCTTTGGCCGTGACCAACAACTATACGAGTCAATAATTGGACTGCATTCTTAAATCTTGCTCGGTAGCATTGATAGGGGGTTCCTGAGGTTCATCTTCCCTCCTTAGTTCTTCAGGAGATGGAGGCGTCGGGGAAGTCTGCGATAGAGACTCATCTTGAGCCCCAGTTTGAACAGCTTGACTTGGTGGTGGTTGGCTGGTCCCTTCTTGGGCAGCCACATCTACTCGTTTACCAGTACTTTTACTCCTTCTCGTAACCGGCATCTTTGCTATAATAAAACAATTGAGAAATTAGATATGATTCACCTACAACACTGGTTCTATCGCACGATCTAAGAAATGAAAGAAATGAGACAACTCCTACATGTCCCGTAGCCTCCTGTTATAGATGTGGTGCACAACATATCCATAAGCAAGACTCTACACAGACACGGATTTGTAGACTCCCTAGGATGACCTGCTCTGATACCACTTTTTGTCACGCCTCAAAATCATTAAGACGGACAGGCACCCGATGCCCTAAAGGCCCGAGAGAACCAACCTGCAACCTGTTCTTACTGTGCATATAACTATAACAATTGTGACAACTTCACCTAGGATGCAGCGATACAAAACAACATAAATAGGTCCAAAAGTTATATACAAGGCCACAACTCCTTAAGACACAATTGAACCATGTACATATATCTACAAAGCCTCTAAAAGATAGAAGACTAGAGTAGGTCGGGACAGACCCCGCCTTACCCTTAACTACGATACAATACCAAAAATGAATTTACCAAGGACTCAATAAAGCTCCGAATCAACTTGGAGCTCACTAAAAGTAACAGAGTGTCGTGTGCTCCTACTGAGGAGGTCTACTAGCTGGAGTACCTGTTCCTGCAGCATGAAATGCAGCGTCCCCAATAAGGGACGTCAGTACGAAAAATGTACTGAATATGTAAGGCAATAGCATATGTAATACGAGAGCTCAAATGAAATAAAGTAGCAACATATGAGTGCATAGATTAGGAGAGAAAACCACCTTTGCTTACTCTTGTGGGATCAAGTAAGTTACATTCTTTTCTTTACTTTTCTGTATGTTATAATCTTTGTTGGGCATGTGATACAAGTGACCAGATGATCAGTGGTAGAAGAGGATGACCCATTCTAGGCGTATTAACCCCTGGGATGCGGTCCTCATAATTACACAACTTGGGATCGGCCCATGCTAGGCTTTCGCCCCTGAGCTGCCACCCTTAATTATATATTTTTTTTTTCACGTAGATTCTATTTGAGATTGTTGTTTATCAGTTCATAACTCTTTTCAGATGTTATTTTGGTAGTCATAATCATTTTGGAGATATGGAAGTACGGACCAGTAATAGAAGACAAGAAAATAATACTTCAAGGAAATAACAATGACATAAGGAGCTATGTAACATCAACACATTACTTTAAGAGATTAATGACACAATTGACTTCAAACAACAAATAGGAGGATTCACAGACTTGCTTTTGCAATTACCATTTCTATACCAGCACATGGGGGATAATTACACAAGTATAAAACAGTGAACATATAATGAAGTAGTTCTATGCACTACGGAGAGGGGGAAAATATTGTTAACTATTTGGAGATAGTACGCTGCCACTATGTTTCATTTTCTAGGAATAGAACTTATGAGATTCACTTCATTGATATTAATTGCAGGTATCAAATTTCATGCCAAAGGGATATAGAATCGAATAGCCTTACATACCTTATCCTCGGACTGATATACTATCACGATTCATCCTCCCCTTTTTGGTTTTAATCTACAATTTAAGTCATGGTAAACTAAAATTAGCAGCTATCACACCGTGAGTAAAACAGTAGCTAACTTTGACTGATAATGAGCCCATACAGCCGTTAACATAATGTGTATCACCACACCCTCATTCTTTGTCCATCACATACATTATACATCCTTTTCCCAAGATTAACCAAGTTGCGCCAACAGTAATATACATAGAACAGCCCCAAATATTCTTTATCATACAACCAAGTATTGAACTCACCACCCCCTTGAGTTCTTCATGAAAGCACACCACTAATTCCTCACTCAAACTCATACATAAGGAAGTCAAAAATGGATCAGTCACCTTACCTCAATTTCTGCAACTCCTCCTTATAACTTGAATTCCTTTAAAACTTCAGCTTCCCTTCACACTTGAACCAAAGAAGAAAGGTATTTTAATAACTAAGGAAGTGAGCAGTAGCTGCGGGAAATATTCTGCCTTTGTAGTTATATTAGAGCATGAATAACATGTTTTCCTAATCATCCATGGGAGAATTAAGCTAAATCCATGAGTTTTCACTTACCTTGGTTTGAAGGTATGAGGGTTTCTTCAAGAACCCTAGAAAACTTTAAGGCTGCTGGTTTAATCCTTAAGAGAAGAGAGAGAGAGAGAGAGAGAGAGAGAGAGAGAGAGAGAGCTGGAGTTAAGTTTTATTTTTATGTGTTAAAATGGGTGAAGAATATCAGCTCATATTGGATATGTATAGAGCTTTATTGACCACAAAAATATCCTCTAGAACCTCCTTTTTTGGGGGGCCATTTTCAGCCACTAATTGGTCAAGTAGGTGATGCACCTGCTTGTGCACATCAAGCAGCTCAAAAGGTCAAACTAGGTGATGCACCTAGTTGCTTTCACTTGGGCTTTCTCCATATTGGGCCTTGGCAGATTTGGCTGCTGGGATTTCTTTCAAATTTTATTTTCATTTAATAGATTTGGGCTTCAAGTGACAGGCCATTAATATAAGCCTAAATCTGGTCCATCAAACTTGGCCCTTTAACTATATTAATGCTTAAGTAGGTGATGCAGTTGCTAGCTTAAATTAAGCCAAGCAAGCAACTCAATTATTTTATTTCAATTTCTGAATGTTAATCCCTTGTTCTTCAACTTAGCACTTAACTTTTAACTTTAAGCTCAATTACCACATTACTATATCTACTTAAATACTTTCCATCAGAGTTAACTTGCAATACACATGCTGAAACGTGCAAGGCGTTACATCATATTCTGAGCTAGTTTAAACCAACACTAACCATATAAGAAACATGATCCTTCACCTACACTATAAGTCTATGTCAAGTATCACATGAATAGAACTAGCATATACATAATACAGGCCGTCACATCATCGTTGTGTGACTAAATATTAGTAAAATTATAAAAAGAAAAAAAGATCAAACCAAAGAAAGGAATTGAGCTTACCACGTAGATCTCAAAAAAATAAGCAAGTTAAAAAAAAAGAATTGCTTCTAAATGATATTCGAGGCAAAAGTTACGATCATTTGAAGTTTCACGAAATGTAACTCAAAAGAGGTAGTTGTGAATTTTTTAACTTCAAACAGTCATCAATTGTGCCTCGGATGTTGGATTGAGGCAATTTTTTTTAAAATCTGGTTATTTTTTTGAGATCTACGCAAAAAAACATTACACAGTAAGATAGAACTTATAGTTTTACATTTATCGTTGTGTGACTAAATATAATTAAAATTATAACAAGAAAAAAAATCAAATAAAATAAAGAAATTGAGTTTACATCGTAGGTCTCGGAAAAAAAAGAAAGTTTAAAAAAAGAATTGCCTCTAAATGATATTCGAGGCAAAAGTTACGATCATTTGATGTTTTACGAAATGTAACTCAAAAGAGCTAGTTGTGAATTTTTGAACTTCAAACGGCCATAAATCGTGCCTTGGAAGTCGGATTGAGGATTTTTTTTCAATCTCGTTGTTTTTTTGAGATCTACGAGGAAAAAACACCACACAATAAGATAGGACTTGTAGTTTTACTTTTATCGTTGTGTGACTAAATATAAGTAAAATTATAGGAACAAAAAAAATTCAAATCAAGTAAAGGAATTGAGTTTACCACATAGATCTCTAAAAGAAAAGCAAGTTTAAAAATAGAATCGACTCTAAATGATCATTTGAAGTTTCACGAAATGTAACTTAAAAAAGGAAGTTTTGAATTTTTGAACTTCAAACGGTCATAAATCGTGCCTCGGATGTTGGATTGAGGCAATTTTTTTCTTCAATCCGGCTATTTTTTTTAGATCTACTCGAAAAAAACATCACAAACTGAAATAGGACTTATAGTTTTACTTTATCATTGTGTGACTAAAAGTAAAATTATAAGAAGAAAAAAATCAAATCAAATAAACGATTTGAGTTTACCACGTAGATCTCAAAAAAATAAGCAAGTTAAAAAAAAGAAATGCCTCTATATGATATTCGAGGAAATAGTTACGATCATTTGAAGTTTCACGAAATGTAACTCAAAAGAGGTAGTTGTGAATTTTTGAACTTCAAATGGTCATAAATCGTGCCGTAGATGTCGAATTGAGGCAATTTTGTTTCAATCTGATTATTTTATTGAGATCAACGCGAAAAAACACCACACAGATAAGACATTACAGTTTTACCTTATCGTTGTGTGACTAAATATAAGTAAATTTATAAGAAAAAAAATCAAATCAAATAAAGGAATTAAGTTTACCACGTAGATGTCGAAAAAGTAAGCAAGTTTTAAAAAAAATTGCCTCTAAATGATATTCGAGGCAAAAGTTATGATCATTTGATGTTTCACGAAATGTAACTTAAAAGAGGTAGTTGTGAATTTTTGAACTTCAAACGATCATAAATCATTCCTCTGATGTCGAATTGAGGCAATTATTTTATTCAATCTGGTTAATTTTTAGAGATCTACGCGAAAAACACCACTCACTGAGATAGGACTTATAGTTTTACTTTTATTGTTGTGTGACTAAATTTAAGTAAAATTATAAGAAGAAAAAAAAACAAATCAAATATAGGAATTGAGTTAACCACGTAGATCTCGCAAAAATAAGAAATTTTTTGAAAAAAATCACCCCTAAATGACATTAGAGATAAAAGTTACTATCATTTGAAGTTTCACGAAATTTAACTCAAAAGAGGTAGTTGTAATTTTTTTTTGAATTTCAAACAGTCATAAATCATGCCTCGGATATCCGGTTAAGGTGATTTTTTTTCAATCTGGTTATTTCTTTGAGATCTGCGCGATAAAACACCACACACTAGGATAAGACTTATAGTTTTACTTTTATCGTTGTGTGACTAAATATAATTAAAATTAAAGAAAAAAATGAAATCTAATAAACGAATTGAGTTTACCACGTAGATTTCGAAAAAATAAGCAAGTTTAAAAAAGAATTGTCTCTACATGATATTAGAGGCAAAAGTTACGATCATTTAAATTTTCAAGAAATATAACTCAAAAGAGATAGTTGTGAATTTTTGAACTTCACATTGTCATAAATCGTGCCTCGAATGTCGAATTGAGGCGAGTTTTTTACAATCTGGTTATTTTTTTAGATCTACGCGAAAAACACCACACTGAGATAGGACTTATAGTTTTACTTTTATCATTGTGTGACTAAATTTAAGTAAAATTATAAAAAGAAAAAAAAATAAATCAAATAAATGAATTGATTTTACCACGTATATCTCTTAAAATAAGCAAGTTAAAAAAAAGAATCGCCTCTAAATGATATTTGAGACAAAAGTTACGATCATTTAAAGTTTCACGAAATGTAACTCAAAAGAGGTAGTTGTGAATTTTTGAACTTCAAACGGTCATCAATTGCATCAGATGTCGGATTGAGGTGTTTTTTTTATATCTGATTAGTTTTTTTAAATTAACGCGAAAAAACACCGCACAATAAGATAGGACTTATAGTTTTACATTTATCGTTGTGTGACTAAATATAAGTAAAATTATAAGAAGAAAAAAATCAAATCAAATAAAGGAATTGAGTTTACCACGTAGATCTCGAAAAAATAAGCAAGTTTAAGAAAAGAATTGCCTCTAAATGATATTCGAGGAAAAAGTTACGATAATATGAAGTTTCACGAAATGTAACTCAAAAGAGGTAGATGTGAATTTTTGAACTTTAAACTGTAACAAATCATGCCTCCGAAGTTGGATTGAGATGACTTTTTTTTCAACTTTGTTATATTTTTGAGATCTACGCATAAACACACTGAGATAGGAATTATATTTTCTCTTATCATTGCGTGACTAAATATAAGTAAAATTATAAGAAGAAAAAAAATCAAATCAAATCAAATAAACGAATTTAGTTACCACGTAGATCTCGACAAAATAAGCAAGTTTAAAAAAAGAATCAACTCTAGATGATATTCGAGGCAAAAGTTACGATCATTTGAAGTTTCACAAAATATAACTCAAAAGAGGTAGTTGTAAATTTTTTAACTTCAAACGGTCATTAATCGTGCCTCGGATAACGGGTTGAGGCAATTTCTTTTTCAATCTGGTTATTTTTTTTAGATCTGCGCGATAAAGCACCACACACTGATATAGGACGTATAGTCTTACTTTTATCGTTGTGTGACTAAATATAATTAAAATTATAAGAAAAAAATCAAATCAAATAAACGAATTGAGTTTACCACCTAGATCTAAAAAAAATAAGAAAGTTTAAAAAAGAATTGCCTCTAAATGATATTCGAGCCAAAAGATACGATCATTTGAAGTTTCAAGAAATGTAACTCAAAAGAGGTAGTTGTGAATTTTTGAACTTCAAATAGTCATAAATTGTGCCTCAGATGTCGGATTGAGGCGAGTTTTTTCCAATTTGGTTATTTTTTCGAGATCTGTGCGAAAAAACTCCATACACTGAGATAGGACTTATAATTTTACTTTTATTGTTATGTGACTAAATATAAGTAAAATCATAATAAGAAAAAGAAATCAAACCAAATAAATGAATTGAGTTTACCACGTAGATCTCAAAAAAATAACCAATATTAAAAAAGAAATCACCTTTAAATGATATTTGAGGCAAAAGTAACGATTATTTGAAGTCTCACGAAATATAACTTAAATGAGGTAGTTGTGAATTTTTAAACTTCAAACGGTCATAAATCGTGCCTCGGATTGAGGCTATGTTGTTTTTACAATCTGGTTAGTTTTTCGAGATCTACGCGAAAAAATACCACATACTGAGATAGGACTTATATTTTTACTTTATTGTTACCTAAATATAAGTAAAATTATAAAAAGAAAAAAAATCAAATCAAATAAACGAATTGAGTTTACCACGGAGATCACAAAAAATAAGCAAGTTAAAAAAGAGAATCGCCTCTAAATGATATTTGAGGCAAAAGTTACGATCATTTGAAGTTTCTTAACTCAAAAGAGGTGGTTGTGAAGTTTTGAACTTCAAACGGTCATCAATCGTGCTTCAGATGTCATCGAGGCGATTGTTTTTAAATCTGGTTAATTTTTTTGAGATCTACGCGAAAAAACACCACACACTAAGATAGTACTTATAGTTTTACATTTATCATTGTGTGACTAAATATAAGTAAAATTATAAGAAGAAAAAAATCAAATCAAATAAAGGAATTGAGTTTACGACGCAGATCTCAAAAAAATAAGCAAGTTTAAAAAAAGAATTGCCTTTATATGATATTCGAGGCAAAAGTTCAAATCATTTGAAGTTTCACGAAATGTAACTCAAAAGAGGTAGTGTTAAATTTTTGAACTTCAAACGGTAATAAATCGTGCCTTGGATGTTGGATTGAGGATAGTTTTTTCTCAATTTGGTTATTTTTTTGAGATCTACGCGAAAAGACACCACACACTAAGATTATACTTGTAGTTTTACTTTTATCGTTGTGTGACTAAATATAAGTAAAATTATAGGAACAAAAAAAATCAAATCAAGTAAAGGAATTGAGTTTACCTTGTAGATCTCGAAAAATAACCAAGTTTGAAAATAGAATCGCCTCTAAATAATCATTTTAAGTTTCACGAAATGTAACTCAAAAGAGGTAGTTTTGAATTTTTGAACTTCAAACGGTCATAAATTGTGCCTCGGATGTTGGATTGAAGCAATCTTTTTCTTCAATCTGGTAATTTTTTTGAGATCTACACGGAAAAATACCTCAAACTGAAATAGGACTTACAGTTTTACTTTATCGTTGTGTGACTAAATATAAGTAAAATTATAAGAAGAAAAAAATCAAATCAAATAAACAAATTGAGTTTACCACATAGATTTCGAAAAAATAAGCAAGTTAAAAAAATGCCTCTAAATGATATTCGAGGAAAAAGTTACGATCTTTTGAAGTTTCACGAAATGTAATTCAAAAGAGGTAGTTGTGAATTTTTGAACTTCAAACGGTCATAAATCGTGCCTCGGATGTCAAATTGAGGTGATTTTATTTTCAATCTGGTTATTTTTTTGCGATCTATGCGAAAAAACTCTACAAACTTATATAGGACTTATATCTTTTCTTATATCGTTGTTTGACTAAATATAAGCAAAATTATAAGAAGAAGAAAAAATCAAATCAAATAAAAGAATTGAGTTACCATGTAGATATAGAAAAATAAGAAAGTTAAAAAAAATAGCCTCTAAATGATTTTGAGACTAAAGTTACAATCATTTGAAGTTTCACGAAATGTAATTCAAAAGAGGTAATTTTTATCAATCTGGTTATTTATTTTGAGATCTGTGCAAAAAAATACCACACACTAAGATAAGACTTTAATGTTTTTACGTTAATCGTTATGTGACTTTATAAGTAAAATTATAAGATGAAAAAAATTCAAATAAAATAAAGAAATTCACTTTACCACGTAGATCTCGAAAATAAGCAAGATTAAAAAAGAAATTGCCTCTAAATGATATTCGAGGATAAAATAACCATTATTTGAAGTAACAAGAAATATAACTCAAAAGAGGCGATTTCTTTTTCAATCTGGTTATTTTTTCGAGATATAGAACCTAAAGTTTTACTTTTATCGTTGTGTGACTAAATATAAGCTAAATTATGAAAAGAAAAAAACTCAAATCAAATAAACGAATTGAGTTTACCACGTAGATCTCAAAAAAATAAGCAAGTCAAAAATCGCCTCTAAATGATATTCGAGGCAAAAGTTATGATCATTTGAAGTTTCACGAAATGTAAATCAAAAGAGTAGTTTTGAAGTTTTAAACTTCAAAAGGTCAAAAGCCTCAGATGTCAGATTGATGTTTTTTTTTCAATCTGGTTATATTTAATGAGATCTATGCAAAAAAAAATAAAATGGGATAGGACTTATAGTTTTACTTTTATCATTGTGTGATATAAGTAAAATTATAAGAAGAAAAAAAATCAAATAAAAAAATAAGCAAGTTTAAAAAAAGAATAACCTCTAAATGATATTCGAGGAAAAAGTAACGATCCTTTGAAGTTTCATTAAATGTAACTCAAAAGAGGTAGTTGTGAATTTTTGAACATCAAGCGGTCATAAATCGTTCCTCGGATGTCGAATTGAGGAGATTTTTTTTCAATAGGTTATTTTTTTTGAGATCTACGTGAAAAAACACCACACGCTGAGATAGGACTTATAATTTTACTTTTATCATTGTGTGACTAAATGTAAGTAAAATTATAATAAGAAAAAAAATTAAAGCAAATAAAGGAAATGAGTTTACTACATAGATCTCAAAAAAATAAGTAAGTTTAAAAAAAGAATTGCCTCTAAATGATATTCGAGGCAAAAGTTATGATCATTTGAAATTCACGAAATGTAACTCAAAAGACCTAGTTGTGAATATTTTAACTTCAAACGGTCATAAATCGTGTCTCGGATGTCGTATTAAGCCATTTTTTTTCAATTTGGTTATTTTTTATGAGATCTACGCGATAAAATACCACACACTGAGATAGGACTTATAGTCTTACTTTTATCGTTGTGTGACTAAATATAATTAAAATTATAAGAAAAATATCAAATCAAATAAACGAATTGAGTTTAGCACGTAGATCTCAAAAAAATAAGCAAGTTTAAAAAAGAATTGCCTCTAAAGATATTCGAGGCAAAAGTTACGATCATTTGAAGTTTCAAGAAATGTAACTCAAAAGAGGTAGTTGTGAATTTTTGAACTTCAAACGGTCATAATCCTGCCTTGGATGTCGGATGAGGCAATCTTTTTTTCAATCAAGTTATTTTTTTGAGATCTACGCGAAAAAATACCACACACTGAGATAGGACTTATCGTTTTACTTTATAGTTGTGTGACTAAATATAAGTAAAATTATAAAAAGAAAAAAAATCAAATCAAATAAAGGAATTGAGTTGACCACATATATCTCAAAAAAATAATCAAGTTTTAAAAAAGAATCGCCTCTCAATGATATTCGAGGCAAAAGTTACGATCATTTGAAGTTTAACGAAATGTAGCTCAAAAGAAGTAGTAGTGAATTTCTGAACTTCAAACGGCCATAAATCGTGCCTTGGATGTCGGATTGAGGATATTATTTTCTAATCTGGTTAATTTTTTTGAGATCTACGCGATAAACCACCACACACTTAGATAGAGGCGATACTTTTTCAATTTGGTTATTTTTTATGAGATATGCGCGAAAAAGTACGACACACCGAGATATGACTTATAGTTTAACCTTATCGTTGTGTGAATAAATATAAGTAAAATTATATAAGAAAAAAATCAAATCAAATAAAGGAATTGAGTTTACCACATAGATCTTGAAAAAATAAGCAAGTTTGAAAAAATAATAGCCGCTAAATGATATTCGAGATAAAAGTTACGACCATTGAAGTTTCACGAAATATAACTCAAAAGAAGTAGTTGTGAATTTTTGAACTTCAAACCGACATAAATCGTGCCTCTAATGTCGAATTGAGCCGAGTTTTTTTTCAATCTGGTTATTTTTTTGAGATCTGCGGGAAAAACACCACACACTGAAATAAACTTATAGTTTTACTTTTATATTTGTGTGACTAAATATAAGTAATATAAGGAAAAAAAAGTCAAATCAAACAAAGGAATTGAGTTTACCACGTAGATCTAAAAAAAAAAAGTTTAAAAAAAGAATCGCCTCTAAATGATATTCAAGACAAAAGTTACGATCATTTGAAATTCACGAAATGTAGCTCAAAAGAGGTAGTCGTGAATTTCTGAACTTCAAACGGGTCATTAATCATGCCTCGGATGTCGCATTGAGGCGACTTTTTTCTAATCTGGTTATTTTTTCGAGATCTACATGAATAACCACCACAAACTTAGATAGAACTTATAGTTTTACTTTTATCGTTGTGTGACTAAATATAAGTAATATTGTATGAAGAAAAATAAAATAAAATTAAATAAAAGAATTAAGTTTAGCACGTAAATCTTGAAAAAAAAAAGCAAATTTTTAAAAAAGAAATGCCTCTAAATGATATTTGAGGCGAAAGTTACGATCATTTGAAGTTTCACGATATATAACTCAAAAGAAGTAGTTGTGAATTTTTGAACTTCAAACGGTCATAAATCATGCCTCTGATGTCGGATTGAGCCGAGTTTTTTTTCAATCTGGTTATTTTTTTGAGATCTGCACGAAAAAATACCACACACTGAAATAGAACTTATAGTTTTACTTTTATAGTTGTGTGTCTAAATATAAGTAAAATTATAAGAAGAAAAAAAATCAAATCAAACAAAGGAATTGAGTTTACCACGTAGATCTAAAAAAAACAAGTTTTAAAAAAGAATCGCCTCTAAATTATATTCGAGACAAAAGTTATGATTTTTTGAAATTCGCGAAATGTAACTCAAAAGTGGTAGTTGTGAATTTTTGAATTTCAAACGGTCATAAATCATGCCTCGGATGTCGGATTGAGATGATATTTTTTCAATCTGATTACTTTTTTGAGATATGCGCGAAAAATACACCACACACTGAGATAGGACTTATAGTTTTACTTTATCGTTGAGTGACTAAATATAAGTAAAATTATAAAAGTAAAACAATTAAATCAAATAAAGGAATTTAGTTTACCACATAGATCTCAAAAAATAAGAAAGTTTGAAAAAAGAATAGCCGCTAAATGATATTCGAGGCAAAAGTTACGATCATTTAAATTTCATGAAATATAACTCAAAAGAAGTATTTATGAATTTTTGAACTTAAACGGTCATAAATCGTGCCTCTAATGTTGGATTGAGCGGAGTTTTTTTCAATCTGGTTATTTTTTTGAGATATGCGCGAAAAACACCACACACTGAAATATGGTTTAGGTTAGAGTTTTTGGTTTAGGGTATTTGGGCTAGGGTTTATGGTTTATAGTGTAGGGTATTAGGGATAGGGTTTAAGGTTTAGGATATAGGGTTTAAGGCTTAGGTTTTAGGGCATATAGTTTAGGGTTTAGGGTTTAGGATTTAGGGATAGGGTTTAGGGTATAGGGTTTAGGGTTTACGGTTGGGGTTTTAGGTTTTGTGATTTGGGTTTAGGGTTTAGGGTTTAGGGTTAGGGTTTGGAGCATTGGGTTTAGGGCTTAGGGTTTATGGTATAGGGTTCTTGGGTTTTTGATCTAGGTATTAGTGTATAGGGTTTATGGTATAAGGTATAGGGTTCAGGATTTAAGGCATTGAATTTAGGGTTTAGAGTTTTGGTTAAGGATTTAAAGTTTAGGGTTTAGGGTATGAGGGATAGTGTAACAGTCAGTATTATGTATACGCTAGTTCTATTCATGTGATACTTGACATAGACTTATAGTATATGTGAGGGATCATGTTTCTTATATGATTAGTGTTGGTTTAAATTAGCTCGGAAGGTGATGTAACGTCTTGCACGTTTCAGCATGTGTATTGCAAGTAAACTCTGACGAAAGTATTTGAAATAGATATAGTAAGGTGGTAATTGAGCTTAAAGTTGAAAGTTAAGTGCTAAGTTGACGAAAAAGGGAGTAATATTCAGAAAATGGAAAAAATAATTGAGCTGCTTGCTTGACTTAATTAAGCTACCAGCTGCATCACCTACTTGAGCTACATGGATATAGGGCCCAAGTTTGATGGATCAGATGTAGGCTTATATTAATGGGCTCACTTGAGACCCAAATCTATTAAAAGAAAATAAAATGAAAGAAAGCCCAGCAGCTAAATCTGCCAAGGCCCAATATAGTTAAAGCCCAAGTGAAAGGAAGTAGGTACATCACCTAGTTTGACCTTTTAAACTGCTTGATGTACATAATCAGGTGCATCACCTACTTGACCAATTAGTGGCTGAAAATGGACCAAAAAAAGGGAGGTTCTGGAGGATAATTTTGTGGTCAATAAAGCTCCATATAAATATAATATGAGCTTATATTTTCACCCACTGTAACACACAATATTGAGAATTAACTCCATCTCTCTCTCTCTCTTTTCTCTTCAAGATTAAAACAGCAGCCTTAAGTTATTCTAGGGTTCTTGAAGAAACCCTCATATCTGCAAACCAAGGTAAGTGAAAACACTTGGATTTAGCTTAATTCTCCCATGGATGATTATTAGGAAAATATGTTATTCACGCTTAAGTATAAGAACAAAAGCAGAAAATTTCCAGAAGTTACTGATTAAGATACCTTTTTCTTCTTCTTTGGTTTAAGTGGGAAGGGAAGCTGAAGTTCTAGAAGAATTCATGTTATAAGGAGAAGTTGCAGAAATTGACGTAAGGTGACAACTCCATTTTTGTCTTCCTTATGTATGAGTTTGAGTGAGGAATTAGGGGTGTGCTGTCATGAAGAACTCAAGGTGGTGATGAGTTCAATAATTGGTTGTATGATAAAGAATATTTGGGCCTGTTCTATGTGTATTATTGTTTGTGCAGCTTGGTTAATCTTAGGAAAGGATATATAATGTATGTGTTGGACAGAGAATGGGGGTGTTCAAGCTGCTAATTGTAGAGTAAGAACTGAAATGGGGTGGCTGAATCGTGATAGTTATACCGGTCAGAGGATAAGGTATGTAAGGCTGTTCGATTTAATGATCTTTGGCATGATATCTGATACTTGCGATTGATATCAATAAGTGAATTCCCTAAGTTCTATTCCAGTAAAGGAACATAGTGGCAGCGTACTATCTCCTAATAGCTAACAATATTTCTTTCTCCTTAGTGCATAGAACTACTTTACTATATGTTCACTATTAAATGGTATTTGCAAACGCAAGTCTGGTGAATCCTCCTCTTTGTTATTTGAAGTCAATTGTTTCTTAAGATCTTAAAGTAACATGTTGATATTACATAGCTCCTTATGTCATTGTTATTGCCTTGAAGTATTATTTTCATGTCTTTGCTACTGGTCTCAATATCTCCAAAATGATTATGACCACCAAAACAATATCTCCAAAGAGTTATTATTATCCGAAGAACAATCCCAAAAGAGTTATGAACTAATAAACAACAATCTCAAAGATTAAAGAATCTAAGTGAAGAAATCTGTATAATTACGGGTGGCAACCCAGGGGAAAATACCTAGCATGGATTGATCCCAACTGGTACATAAGGGTGGCAGCTCAAGGGTGAAAGCCTAGCATGGGCCGATCCCTATTGGTATAGAAGGGTGGTAGCCCAGGGGTGAAATCCTAGCATGGGCCGATCCCAGTTTGTGTAATTATGAGGACCGCATCTAAGGGGTTAAAATGCCTATCATGGGTCTTATACCACTGATCAGCTGGTCACTTGTATCACATGCCCTACAAAGATTATTATAACATACAGAAAAATAAAGGAAAGAATGTAACTTACATGATCTCGCAAAAGTAAGCAAAGGTGGTCTTCTCTCCTGATCTATGCACTCATTTGTTGATACTTGATTTCATTTGAGCCCTCGTATTACATATGCTAGCCTTACATATTCAATACATTTTTTTTCGTACTGACATCCCTCGCGGGAATGCTGCATTTCATGTTGCAGGCGCAGGTACTCCAGCTAGTAGACCTCCTCAGTAGGAGCACACGACACTTAGCTACTTTTGGTGAGCTCCAGGTTGATTCGGAGCTTTACTGAGTCCTTGGTAATTCATTTTGGTATTGTATCATAATTAAGGGTAAGGCGGGGTCTGTCCAGACCTACTCTAAGGTTTTTTAATCTTTTAGAGGCTTTGTAGACTTATGTATAGGGTTCATTTATGTCTTAAGGAGTTGTACCCTCAACGCCAAGTCTTGTATTTAACTTTTGGGTCTACTTATGTTGGTTTGTATTGCTTCATCCTCTGTGAACTTGTCACGATTGTTACTATATGCATAGCAAGCACAGATCAGGTTGGTTCTCTCGGGCCTTTAGGGCATCGGGTGTCTGTCCGTCTTAATGGGATTTGAGGCGTGACAGATAGGGTTAACGGTTTAGGGTATAAGATATAGGGTTTAGAGTTTAGGGTTCTGAGTTTTAGGTTTAGGCTATTAGGGATAGGGCTTAGGTTTTTAGAGTTTTTGGTTTAGAGTATTAGGGATAGGATTTAGGATTTAGGATTTAGGGTTTAAGGCTTAAGGTTTAGGGTTTAAGATTTTTGGTTTAGGGTTTAGGCTATAGGGTTTAGGGTAGAAGGGTTAATCTTTAGGGAATAGGGATAATGATTTAAGATTTAGGGTTTAGGGTTTAGGGTTTATGATTTAGGGTTTAAGGTTTATATTTTAGGGTATAAGTTATAGGCTTTAGAGTATAGGGTATAACATTTATGGTTTAGGATTTATGGTTTATGGTATAGGATTTATGGTTTATGGTTTAGGATTTAGGGTTAGGGTTTAGGATTTATGATTTAGGATTTACAGTTTAGAGTTTAGATTTTAGAGTTTAGGGTATAGGGTATAAGGTTTAGGATTTAGGGTTTAGGGTATAAGTTTTATGGTTTTAGATTTAGGGTATAGGATCTAGGGTTTAGGGTTTAGGGTTTGGATTTAGGGTATAGAGCTTAGGATTTTGTGTTTCGGGCATATGGTTTAGGGTTTAGGGTTTAACATTTAGGATTTAGGGTATACGTTTAGGGTACACGGTATATGGTTTAGGTTATAAGGTTTGGGGTTTGGGGTTTGGGATTTAGGGTGTCACGCCTCAAATCCCATTAAGATGGACAGGCACCCGATGCCCTAAAGGCCCGAGAGAACCAACTCATAACCTGTTCTTACTATGCATATAACCAACATAAGTAGACTCAAAAGTTATATACAAGACTTGGACGTTGAGGACACAACTCATTAAGACACAACTGAACTATGTACATACGTCTACAAAGCCTCTAAGAAGATAGAAGACCTAGAGTAGGTCGGGACAGACCCCGCCTTACCCTTAACTACGATACAATACCAAAATAAATTTACCAAGGACTCAGTAAAGCTCTGAATCAACCTTGAGCTCACCAAAAGTAGCTGAGTGTCGTGTGCTCCTACAAAGGAGGTCTACTAGCTGGAGCACCTGTGCCTGCAACATGAAATTCAGCGTCCCTCGCGAGGGACGTCAGTACAAAAAAATGTACTGAATATGTAAGGCAATAGCATATGTAATACGAGGGCTCAAATGAAATCAAGTACCAACATATGAGTGCATAGATCAAGAGAGAAGACCACCTTTAGTTACTCTTGTGAGATCATGTAAGTTATGTTCTTTCCTTTAATTTTCTGTACGTTATAATCTTTGTAGGGCATGTGATACAAGTGACCAGCTGATCAGTGGTAGAAGAGGATGACCCATGCTAGGCATATTAACCCCTGGGATGCGGTCCTCATAATTGCACAATTTGGGATCGGCCCATGCTAGGATTTTGCCCCTGAGCTGGCACCCTTCTATACCGATAGGGATCGACCCATGCTAGGCTTTCGCCCCTGGGCTGCCACCCATAATTATACAAATTTCTTCACTTAGATTCTTTAATCTTTGAGATTGTTGTTTATTAGTTCAGAACTCTTTTGGGATTGTTCTTTGGATAATCATAAACTCTTTTGAGATGTTGTTTTGGTGGTCATAATCATCTAGGAGATATGGAAATACGGACCAGTAGGAGAAGACATGAAAATAATACTTTGAGGCAGTAACAATGACATAAGTAGCTATGTAACATCAACACATTACTTTAAGAGCTTAATGACACAATTGACTTCAATTGACTAGGAGAAGGATTCACCAAACTTTCTTTTGCAAATACCATTTCTATAACAGCGCAAGGGGGATAATTACACAAGTATAGAGTAGTGAACATATAATGAAGTAGTTCTATGTACATAGGATGGGGGGAGGGATATAATTAGCTATTTGGAGTCAGTACACTGCCATTGTTTCTTTACTAGGAATATAACTTAGGAGATTCACTTCATTGATATTAATTATAGGTGTCAGATTTCATGCCAAGAAATATGGAATCGAATAGCCTTACATACCTTATTTTCTGACTAATACCACTATCACGATTCAGACTTCCTTTTTGGGTGCTAATCCACAATATAAGTCATGATTAAGCTAACGTCAGCAGCTAATCACATTAAGGCCCTCGAAAACAGTAGCTAAAATATTTGGCGGAAAGCAGGCCCATACAACCCTTACACAAATGGTGAACGACCACACCCTTCCTCTATACATTAATACAACTTCATATATCCTCTCCCAAGATACCCAAGTTGCCCTCAACAACAATATTCATAAGGCATCCACTATCAATCTCAAATCTTTCAGCATAATAGGAGAATATTGACTCAAGGATTTATAACAATCCATGAATTCTTGATAAATATATACAAAATTCTCCACTCCAAACATATAGAGGAAAACAAATGGGTTGTAGTCTTACCTTAATTCTGGAAATTTATCCTCTAAACTTGTACTTCAAGAATTCAAACTCTCCTTCAAACTTTTACTTGAAAATGAGATAATACTCAATAACCCTAAGGTGTTTTAGGGATGCTTGTTGAAGCCAAGAGAGACCAAGAAAGAAACTTAAGGAATCTGAAAATTTTGCAAGTTCAAAATGGATAAAAAGACTTGATCTTTACCTTTTAAAAGGGAAATGCTATGGCCGACTTTCTTGGCCAATTTTGGGCCATATATTGTCAAATAGGTGACCCACCTACTTGGCCTTTTAACTTGGGCCTTTTTGGACTTAAGATTATTGGGCCTTGGCTGTCCATTTTCCCTTTGTTCTTTTATTCATCTTGGGCCAGATTAATGCAAGTAGGTGGTACACACTTGGTTACATGGTAAAAAAAGTCTGAGTAGGTGATGCACCTACTTGGTTTCACTTGGGCTTTACCCGTATTGGGCCAATTGGCAGATTTGGCTGCTAGGCTTTCTTACATTTTTTATTTTCATTTAATAGGTTTGGGCTTCAAGTGAGCCCATTAATATAAGACTAAATCTGGTCCATCAAACTTGGGCCCTTTAACTATATTATAGCTCAAGTAGGTGATGCAGCTTCTAGCTAAATTAAGCCAAGCAAGCAGCTCAATTATTTTATTTCAATTTCTGAATGTTAATCCCTCACCTACACTATAAGTCTATGTCAAGTATAACATGAATAGAACTAGCATATACATAATACAGGCTGTTACATCCTTCCCCCCTTGAAACATTCGTCCTCGAATGTTAGCAAGGTTGTCCAGCCTAAACACGTTAGTAGTATTAATCACATTGAACATATAGACTTATACTTACTTGTCAATGCCTCCACTAACATTTTGATCGTTCTCACCAGTCTGGAAGAGGTGAGGATACTTTAATTTCATTACTTCTTCCGCTTCCCATGTAACTTCTTCTACTTGTTGGTTTCTCCATAGTACTTTTACAGAAGCTACTTCTTTATTTCTTAACTTCCTAACTTGTCGATCCAGAATAGCAATGGGTACTTCTTCATAAATGAGATCTCCCGCAATTTGTACATCTTCAGTAGGAGTAATACGAGATGGGTCACCTATGCATTTTCGAAGCATTGAGACATGAAACACCGGATGAGCTGATGAAAGCTCTTGTGGTAGCTCCAACTCATATGCTACTTGTTCTACTTTTCGAATAATCTTATATGGCCCTATATAGCGTGAACTCAGCTTTCCCTTTTTACCAAACCTCATTACCCCTTTCATTGGAGAACCTTCAAGAACACCCAATCCCCTATAGAAAATTCTAGTCCTCTCCTTCTAATATCCGCATATGATTTATGTCGACTTTGAGCTGTTTCTAGTCGTTGTTGTATCACTTTGACTTTCTCCACAGCTTGATGAACAAGATCGGGCCCAAATAAGGCAGTTTCACCTGTTTCGAACCAGCCAATTGGTGATCTACACTTTCGACCATATAAAGCTTCATAAGGTGCCATTTTAATGCTTGAATGCTAGCTATTGTTATAAGAAAATTCAATAAGTGGTAGGTTATGATCCCAGCTACCCTTGAAATCTAATATACAAGCTCGCAACATATCCTCAAGTGTCTGAATTGTACGTTCTGCCTGGCCATCCGTTTGAGTGTGAAAGGCTGTACTTAATTTCACTTGTGTTCCCAATATGATAGAGTAGACCCCGGATCAATTAATGCATATACAATATGTGAAAAGATAGACAATGTACCTGTAACCACATCCGGAGAGGCTTCTGAATTCTGCTGATCCCCTAGTGCATATGTGTGATTCTGACCTCCACTAGAACTAGCTGCTCCCCTAGCTCCTCTACCACGACCTGTATGCATATGTAGTCCCCTACCTAAAGAAGGTGTTGATGAGGTCGATGCAACCACTGATCTAGTCGGCTGTGCAACACCACCCACGCCCCTATAGAGGGCAATTTCTCATGATATGCCCTGGTATGACACACCAAAAACAAACATCCGTCCCAAGCCTGCATGCACCTAGATGATTCCTCCCACACTGCTTACAAGGCTGTCGAGGAGGCCTTGATTGGCTCGTATTTCCCTGCTCTTGATGACTCTCTATTTGTGAGCCTTGGCTTTCACTTCTGTGCCCAAACTGATTGCCCCTAAACCATTGGAACCGTGGTGGAGCACTAGCTGTAGAGTAGAAATATGATGGCCTAGGTGGTCTGTTAGAGAACCGAGGCCTAAACTCACCTTGGGATGGTGTAAACTTCCCCATGGATCTGGCTCTCTTAGAATTCCCTATTTCCGACTCTTGTGTCCTTCTTCTTTGCCTTTGATCCTCCAACTTTTACGCAAAAGCCTGCATCCTTGCTATATCCATATCTTTATTCAACAAAGCAATTGTACAGTCTCTAACCAGATATGAATCTAATCTATCCACAAATTGATGAACTCTATCCTCCATAGTAGCTACGACATTAGGAGCATACCTAGCCAAGGAATTAAATTTGAGACTATACTCTCTCACGCTCATATTTCCTTGGTGGAGATTTAAGAACTGATCCGCACGGTCCTCTCGGATATCCAATGGTAGATAATGATCAAGGAATGCCTTCTTTAACTCTTTCCACATAGCTGAAGGTGCATTTGTTCCCCTAGATTGCTTCCAAGCTTCATACCACAATATAGCCACACCCTTTAGTCTATATGCAGCTAGCTCAAGTGCTTCTTTACCACTTACATGCATAATATCCAAAGTGTGTTTGATCTGATCTATAAAGTCTTGCGGATCTTCATTAGGATCTGACCCAGTGAATGATGGAGGATCCAAGTTAAGAAAATCACGTATCCGCGTTCTAGCTGCTCTACCACTAGTACCTGCAACTGGATCTTCTTGCCTTTGGCCGTGACCAGCAACTATACGAGTTAATAGTTGGACTGCTTTCCTCAAATCTTGCTCGGTAGCATTAATAGGGGGTTCCTGAGGTTCAGCTTCCCTCCTTAGTTCTTGAGGAGATGGAGGCATTGGGAAAGTCTGTGATAGAGACTCATCTTGAGGCCCCACTTTGAACAGCTTGACTAGGTGGTGGTTGGCTGGTCCCTTCTTGGGCAGCCACATCTACTCGCTTACAAGTACTTTTACTCCTTCTCGTAACCGGCATCTTTCCTATAATAAAACAATTTAGAAATTAGATATGTGTCACGCCTCAAAACCCATTAAGACGGACAGACACTCGATGCCCTAAAGGCTCGAAAGAACCAACCTGTAACCTATTCTTACTATGCATATAACTATAACAATTGTGACAAGTTCACCTAGGACGCAGCGATGCAAACCAACATAAGTAGATCCAAAAGTTATATACAAGACTTGGCCGTTGAGGCCACAACTCCTTAAGACACAACTGAACCATGTACATACGTCTACAAAGCCTCTAAAAGATAGAAGACTAGTCAGGACAGACCCCGCCTTACCCTTAACTACGATACAATACAAATATGAATTTACCAAGGACTCAATAAAGTTCCGAATCAACTTGGAGCTCACCTAAAGTAGCAGAGTGTACTGTTCTCCTACTGAGGAGGTCTACTAGCTGGAGTACATGATCCTGCAGCATGAAATGCAGCGTCCCCAATAAGGGACGTCAGTACGAAAAAATGTACTGAATATGTAAGGCAATAGCATATGTAATACGAGAGCTCAAATGAAATCAAGTAGCATCATATGAGTGCATAGATTGGGAGAGAAGACCACCTTTATTTACTCTTGTGAGATCATGTAAGTTACGTTCTTTCCTTTACTTTTCTGTACGTTATAATCTTTGTAGGGCATGTGATGCAAGTGACCAGTTGATCAGTGGTAGAAGGGGATGACCCATGCTAGGCATATTAACCTCTGGGATGCGGTCCTCATAATTACACAATTTGGGATCGCCCCATGCTAGGCTTTCGCCCCTGAGATGCCACCCTTCTATGTCGATTGGGATCGACCCATGCTAGCTCTCGCCCCTGGGCTGCCAACCACAATTATACAAATTTCTTCACTTAGATTCTTTAATCTTTGAGATTGTTGTTTATTAGTTCAGAACTATTTTGGGATTGTTCTTTAATCATAACACTTTTGAGATGTTGTTTTAGTCGTCATAATCATCTTGGAGATATGGAAATACGGACCAGTAGTAGAAGACATGAAAAATAAAATTTTGAGGCAGTTACAATGACATAAGGAGCTATGTTACATAAACACATTACTTTAAGAGCTTAATGGCACAATTGACTTCAATTGACTAGGAGAGGGATTCACCAAACTTTCTTTTGCAAATACCATTTCTATAACAGCACAAGGGGGATAATTGCACAAGTATAGAGTAGTGAACATATAATGAAGTAGTTCTATGTACTTAGGATGGGGGGAGGGATACAATTAGCTATTTGGAGTCAGTACGCTGTTATTGTTTCTTTTACTAGGAATAGAACTTATGAGATTCACTTCATTGATATTAATTACAGGTGTCAGATTTCATGCAAAGGAATATGGAATCGAATAGCCTTACATGTACCTTATTTTCTGACCAATACCACTATCACGATTTAGCCTTCCTTTTTGGGTGCTAATCTACAACATAAGTCATGAATTAAGCTAACATCAGCAGCTAATCACATTAAGGCCCTCGAAAACAGTAGCTAAAATATTTGATGGAAAGCAGGCCCACACAACCCTTACACAAACGGTGAACCAACACACCCTTCCTCTACACATTAATACAGCTTCATACATCCTCTCCCAAGATACCCAAGCTGCCCTCAACAACAATATTCATAAGGCATCCACTATCAATCTCAAATCTTTCAGCATAATAGGAGAATATTGACTCAAGGATTTATCACAATCAATGAATTCTTGATAAATATATACAACCTTCTCCACTTCAAACATGTATTAAAAGAGAGGAAAACAAATGGTTGTAGTCTTACCTTAATTCTGGAAATTTATCCTCTAAACTTGTACTTCAAGAATTCAAACTCTCCTTCAAACTTTTACTTGAAAATGAGACCATACTCAAGAACCCTAAGGTGTTTTAGGGATGCTTATTGAAGCCAAGAGAGACCAAGAAAGAAACTTAAGGAATCTAAAAATTTTGCAAGTTTAAAATGGAGAAAAAGACTTGATCTTTATCCTTTCAAAAGGGAGGTGCTATGGCCGACTTTCTTGGACAATTTTGGGCCATATATTATCAAGTAGGTGACCCACCTACTTGGACTTTTAACTTGGGCCTTTTTGGACTTAAGATTATTGGGTCTTGGCTATCCATTTTCCCTTTGTTCTTTTATTCAACTTGGGCCAGATTGATGCAATTAGGTGGTACACACTTGGCCCAACCACATGGTAAAAAAAAGTTTTAGTAGGTGATGCACCTACTTAGTTCACTTGGGCTTTATCCATAATGGGGCAATTGGCAGATTTGGCTGCTGGGCTTTCTTTCATTCACATTTTTTTTATTTAATAGGTTTGGGCTTCAAGTGAGCCCATTAATATAAGCCTAAATCTGGTCCATCAAACTTGGGCCCTTTAACTATATTATAGCTCAAGTAGGTGATGCAGCTGCTAGCTCAATTAAGCCAAGCAAGCAACTCAATTATTTTATTTCAATTTCTGAATGTTAATCCCTTTTCTTCAACTTAGCACTTAACTTTCAACTTTAAGCTCAATTACCACCTTACTATATTTACTTAAATACTTTCCGTCGGAGTTAACTTGCAATACATATGCTGAAACATGCAAGGAATTACATCACCTTCCGAGCTAGTTTAAACTAACACTAATCATATAAGAAACATGATCCCTCACCTACACTATAAGTCTATGTCAAGTATAACATGAATAGAACTAGCATATACATAATACAGGCCGTTACATCCTTCCCCCCTTGAAACATTCGTCCTCGAATGTTAGCAATGTTGTCCAGCCTAAACAAGTTCAAGCCTAAGTTAGTACTACTATTAATCACATTGAACATATGGACTTATACTTACTTGTCAACGCCTCCACTAACATTTTGATCGTTCCCACCAGTGTAGAAGAGGTGAGGATACTTCAATTTCGTTGCTTCTTCTGCCTCCCATGTAACTTCTTCTACTTGTTGGTTCCTCCATAGTACTTTTACAGAAGCTACTTCTTTATTTCTTAACTTTCTAACTTGTCAATCCAGAATGGCAATGGGTACTTCTTCATAAGTGAGATCTCCCTCAACTTGTACATCTTCAGTATTGGGCTAGATTAATGCAAGTAGGTGTAGTGTACTTGGCCCAATAACATGGTCAAAAGAGTCTTAGTAGGTGATTTACCTACTTGGTCCTTTGGGCTGGTCAATAAGTCAAAGTAGGATGCACCTAGTTGATCCTTTGGTTGGTCAATAAGTCAAAGTAGGTGATGCACCTACTTGTCACCTACTAGCTTAGTGAAGTCAAGCAAGCATCTCAATATTTTATTCCATTTCTACACCTTAATAACTTTAACATAACTTAGAACTTATATACACTATGTCACTTTATACTTTAGACTCAAATACCACCTTATGATCTCAAGTTTAAATACTTCCATCGACATCAACTTAATTGGGTCACATGAAAATATATGGATAGTTCACTTTAAACCTATTCTATTGTCAGTAGTCGCATAGGAAACCGAATCCATAACTATACCACAAGGCAGTTTATAAGCGTTGTATAAATAGAACTAGTAAACATAGAATAAGGGGTGTTACATCCTCCCCCTCATATGATCATTCGTCCTCGAATGATAGGGTGCACCTGATAGTTCGGTTAATCTTGGAATTTCATATAGAGATTTGCGAGAGTCCCCGTGGTAAATAGGACTATCCAAAATCCATAGACAACCTAAAACATGTATAGACAAGTCTAGCATGACATCTCAATAGATATGGTTCATGAAATAATAATATGAAAAATTAAACCCCTTCTTTACTATGTAATTCACTGAAGATACACAAGTAGGACTCATACAAATAAGGACTGTAATATACCTAAACACAAGAAATGCAAATGACATATCAAATGAACAAATTCTAGTAGGATTCATGTTCATATAAGGGGACCACATAATCTCAGATCCTTATGCTGATGTTTTGAATGAGGAGGGTTACTTAGGATCTCTACCATCTTCTATTCCCAAGTATCTTATGTTATATTCTATTCCTTCTCCAATACTTATGGTTACACATTTTGAGCTTAGCTTCGAGGCCTTAACAATCAAGAATAACTATAGTATCTCCCAATTTTTTGTTTATGAACGGACACATAAATCATAGGCCTAACCTATCAGGGCAGTACTTTCCCTTCTCTTTTATCTCATGACGCTTTTCGGAGGTGAGTCTTATAAGAATGCATTGTTGTTAATATAAAATCTAAAGTTTTATGCCGCACCTTAGAATAGGGCATTATGCTAAGTTTATATATCTATGGTTGATTAAATTTACATTTATACCCAACCTTTTCTGGTCAAAATCTTCACTACATAATGATACAAGGAAATGTTTTCCAAATTGTTCAAAACTCGAATCTATAAGCAAGGGGCATAGTATACGGATGAATAAGTCACATTGGGCATGACACATAGGAAGACTAGCCCAAAAGGGAGCGCAAGGGATACGGGCATTAAGCTATAGAAATACATGGTGTACACGTGCATATGAGCTATATGGTAGCGTGTGAGGGAATGAACTATAGGGAATGTAGGATTGGACTAGATGATCACATGATGCATGAGTACATAAGCTAAGACATGATATGACATGTAGGCATATCAGAAAATGAACTATGGAACACGATTACATTGAGCATGTGCATTATATTGCATGGATAGGTGGACTAACATGTCAATGAGCACAAATATGAAATATGAGCAATGGCACATAACACATGGCCAGAAAAGCTATAAGTCCTGAAATGCTTAAGCAAGTAGGTTACAAGGCATGTAAAATATATAGAAATGGTCATATGATCAATTAGCATGCATTACCCACACAATATGGACAAGTGACATGTGGGAAGTAATCACTGCAATAAATAACATGTAAGGAAAAGGTCCTATGAAAACATATAACAATAAATAAGGGTGCTCTGAAGTGGATAACACTTACATGTAAGCATTCCATGACACTAGGTAACCTGTGAGAAGGTAATCCACAAAGGGAAAATGACATACAAATAGATAAGTTATAGAACATGCAGCATGTATTATTATATAACAAATCATCTTTGGAAACTACGAGATATCCTATAGAACTACTCTATAATAATAAGGCAAACACATTGTCTTAAGCGTTAAGTTACAGGTGGGATACTGTAACGGCCTGTATTTTTGTATGTGGTAGTTCTATTCATGTTATACTTGACATATACTTATAGTGTAGGTGAGGGATCATGTTTCTTACATGATTAGTGTTGGTTTAAACTAGCTTGGAAGGTGATGATTAGCCTTGCACGTTTTAGCATATGTATTGCAAGTTAACTCCGATGGAAAGTATTTAAGTAATTATAGTAAGGTGGTAATTGAGCTAGCAGCTGCATCACCTACTTGATCTATATTATAGTTAAAGGGCCCAAGTTTGATTGACCAGATTTAGGCTTATATTTAGGGGCTCATTTGAAGCCCAAACCTATTAAAGAAAATGTGAATGAAAGAAGGCCCAACAGCCAAATCTGCCAATTGGCCATTATGGATAAAGCCCAAGTGAAACTAAGTAAGTACATGACCTCCTAAGATTTGTTTTACCATGTTATTGGGCCAAGTGTGTACCACCTACTTGCACTAATCTGTCCCAAGCTGATTAAAAGAACAAAGGAAAAATGGACAGCCAAGGTCCAATAATATTAAGTCCAAAAGGGCCCAAGTTAAAAGGACAAGCAGGTGGGGCACCTACTTGACATTATATGGCCCAAAATTGGTCAAGAGTGTCGGTCATAACACCTCCTTTTTCAAAGGATAAGGATCAAGTCTTATTCTCCATTTTGAACTTGCAAAAAATTTCAGATTTCCTAAGTTCTTTCTTGGTCTCTCTTGGCTTCAATTAGCAGACCTAAAACACCTTAGAGTTCTTGAGTGCTGTCTAATTTTTCAAGTAAGAGTTTAAAGGAGAGTTTGAATTCTTGAAGTACAAGTTTAGAGGATAAATTTTCAGAATTAAGGTAAGACTTCAACCCATTTGTTTTCCTCTCTTTGATAATGTTTGGAGTGGAGAATTTTGTATATGTTTATCAAGAATTCATGGATTGTGATAAATCTTTGAGTCAATATTCTCTTATTATGCTGAAAGATTTGAGATTGTTAGTGGCTGCCTTATGAATATTGCTGTTGAGGGCTGTTTGGGTATCTCTGGAAATGATGTTTGAAGCTGTATTAATGTGTAGAGGAAGGGTGTGGTGGTTCACCATTTATGTAAGGGTTGTATGGGCCTGATTTCCATTAAATATTTTAAGCTACTGTTTTTGAGAACCTTATTGTGATTAGCTGCTGATGTTAGCTTAATCATGACTTATGTTGTAGATTAGCACCCAATAAGGAAGGCTGAATCGTGATAGTGGTATTGGTCATATATATAAGGTATGTAAGGCTATTCGATTCTATATCCTTTTGGCATGAAATCTGCCACCTGCAATTAATATCAATGAAGTGATTCTCATAAGTTCTATTTCTAGAAAAGGAAGCATGGTGGCAGCGTACTATCTCCAAATAGCTAACAATATTTCTTTCCCCATTCTAAGTACATGGAACTACTTCATTATATGTTCACTACTCTATACTTGTGTAATTTCCCCTTGTGCTGTTATAGAAATGGTATTTGCAAAAGAAAGTTTGATGAATCCTTCTCCTAAGCCAATTGAAGTCAATTGTGCCATTAAGGTCTTAAAGTAAGGTGTTGATGTTTCATAGCTCCTTATGTCATTGTTACTGCCTCAAAGTATTGTTTTCATGTATTCCACTACTGTTCCGTAATTTCATGTCTCCAAGATGATTATGACCACCAAATCAACATCTCAAAGTGTTACGATTATCCAAAATAACATCTCAAAAGAGTTATGAACTGATTAACAATAATCTCAAAGATTAAAGAATCTAAGTGAAGAAATCTATTTAATTAAGGGTGGCAGCTTAGGGGCGAAAGCCTAGCATGGGCCGATCCCTATTGGTATAGAAGGGTGGCAGCTCAGGGGCGAAAGCCTAGCATGGGCCGATCCCAAGTTGTGTAATTATGAGGACCGCATCCCAGGGGTTAATACGCCTAGCATGGGTCATCCTCTTCTACCACTGATCAGCTGGTCACTTGTATCACATGCCCAACAAAGATTATAACATACAAAGAAGGTAAAGAAAATAATGTAGCTTACTTGATTCCACAAGAGTAAGCAAAGGTGGTCGTCTCTCCTAATCTATGCACTCATATGTTGCTACTTGATTTCATTTGTGCCTTGTTTTACATATACTTTTTGCCTTACATATTCAGTACATTTTTTGTACTGACGTCCCGTATTGAGGACGCTGCATTTCATGCTGCAGGCTAAGGTACTCCAGCTAGTAGACCTCCTTAGTAGGAGCACTCGAAATTCTGCTACTTTTGGTGAGCTCCAAGTTGATTCGGAGTTTTATTAAGTCCTTGGTAAATTCATTTGGTATTGTATCGTAGTTAAGGGTAAGGCGGGGTCTGTCCCGACCTACTCTAGTCTTCTATCTTTTAGAGGCTTTGTAGACGTATGTACATGGTTCAGTTGTGTCTTAAGGAGTTGTGGCCTAAACGGCCAAGTCTTGTATATAACTTTTGGATCTACTTACGTTGGTTTGTATCGCTGCATCCAAAGTTAACTTGTCTCAATTGTTATAGTATATGCTCAGTAAGAACAGGTTGTAGGTTGGTTCTCTCGGGCCTTTAGGGCATCGGGTGCCTGTCCGTCTTAATGGGTTTTGAGGCGTGACAAAAGTGGTATCACAGCAGGTCATCCTAGGGAGTCTACAAAGCCGTGTCTGTATAGAGTCTTGCTTATGGATGTGTTGTGCACCACATTTATAAATAGGAGGCTACAGGACATATAGGAGTTGTCTCATTTCTTTCATTTCTTAGATCGTGCGATAGAACTTGTGTTGTAGGTGAATCATATCTAATTCCTCAATTGTTTTATTATATAGCAAAGATGCCGATTACGAGAAGGAGTAAAAGTACTGGTAAACGAGTAGAAGTGGCTGCCCAAGAAGGGACCAGCCAACCACCACCAAGTCAAGCTGTTCAAAGTGGGGCTCAAGATGAGTCTCTATCGCAGACTTCCTCGACGCCTCCATCTCCTGAAGAAATAAAGAGGGAAGATGAACCTCAGGAACCCCCTATTAATGCTACCGAGCAAGACTTGAGGAATGCAGTCCAATTATTGACACGTATAGTTGCTGGTCATGGCCAAAGGCAAGAAGGTCCAGTTGCAGGTACTAGTGGTGTAGTTAGATCAGCTGGAACACGGATACGTGATTTTCTTAACCTGGACCCTCCATCATTTACCGGGTCAGATCCTAATGAAGATCCCCAAGACTTTATAGATCAAATCCAACGCACTTTGGATATTATGCATGTAAGTGGTAAAGAAGCACTTGAGCTAGCTGCATACAGATTAAAGGGTGTGGCTATATTGTGGTATGAAGCTTGGAAGCAATCTAGGGAATAAATGCACCTTCAGCTATGTGGAAAGAGTTTAAAAAGGCATTCCTTGATCATTATCTGCCATTGGAGATCCGAGAGGCCGTGCGGATCAGTTCTTAAATCTCCACCAAGGAAATATGAGTGTGAGGGAGTATAGTCTCAAATTTAATTCCTTGGCCAGGTATGCTCCTAATGTAGTAGCTACTATGGAGGATAGAGTTCATCGTTTTGTGGACAGATTAGATTCATATCTGGTTAGAGACTGTACAATTGCTTCATTAAATAAAGATATGGATATAGCAAGGATGCAGGCTTTTGCACAAAAATTGGAGGATCAAAGGCAAAGAAGAAGAACACAAGAGTTGGAAACAGGGCATTCTAAGAGGGCCAGATCCATGGGTCAGTTTACACCATCCCAAGGTGAGTTTAGGCCTCGGTTCTCTAACAGACCACCTAGGCCATCATCTTTCTACTCTACAGCTAGTGCTCCACCACGGTTCCAAGGGTTTAGAGGCAATCAGTTTTGGCAAAGAAGTGAAAGCCAAGGCAGTCATCAAGAGCAAGGAAGTACGAGCCAATCAAGGCCTCCACGACAGCCTTGTAAACAATGTGGAAGGAATCATCTAGGTGCATGCAGGTTGGGACGGATGTTTGTTTTTGGTGTGGCACACCAGGGCATATGATGAGAAACTGCCCTCATAGGGGAGTGGGTGGCATTGTTCAACCAACTAGATCAGTTGTTGCGTCGACCTCATCAACCCCTTCTTTAGGTAGGGGGCTACATATGCCTACAGGTCGTGGTAGAGGAGCTAGGGGAGCAGCTAGTTCTAGTGGAGGTCAGAATCGCACATATGCACTAGGGATCGACAAAATTTAGAAGCGTCGCCGGATGTGGTTACAGGTACATTGTCCATCTTTTCACATATTGTATATGCATTAATAGATCCGGGGTCTACACTATCATATGTTACACCATTGATTGCTGGAAAGTTCAAAACAACACCAGAATTATTAGCGAAGCCATTTGAAGTGTCTACACCGATTGGTGAATCTATTATAGCTAGGAGAGTTTATCGTAGTTGCATTGTAACTGTTTGTGATCGCGATACATTGGCTGACCTTGTTGAGCTACACATGGTAGATTTTGATGTTATAATGGGTATGGATTGGTTAGCTTCTTGTTATGCCACAGTAGATTGCCGAACTAAGATAGTGCATTTCCAATTTCCAAAAGAGATAGTCCTCGAATGGAAAGGTAATATTGGGATGCCAAGAGGTAAATTTATTTCTTATCTTAAGGCAAAGAAGATGATTTCCAAAGGATACATATGCCATCTGGTTAGAGTGAAAAATGTAGATGCAGAGCCACCAACCCTTCAATCCATTCCGGTGGTAAATGAATTTCCAGATGTGTTTCCTGAAGATCTTCCCGGTTTGCCTCCAGAACGAGAAGTAGAGTTCGGTATTGATGTGCTTTCAGATACTCAACCTATCTCAATTCCTCCATATAGAATGGCTCCGGCAGAATTACGAGAGTTGAAAGAGCAGTTAAAAGACTTATTACAGAAAGGATTCATAAGGCCTAGTGTGTCGCCATGGGGAGCACCAGTTTTATTTGTACGCAAAAAGGATGGCTCATTAAGAATGTGTATCGACTACCGGCAGTTGAATAAGGTAACAATTAAGAACAAATATCCCCTCCCTAGAATTGATGATCTGTTTGATCAATTACAAGGTGCTAAGTGTTTTTCAAAGATCGACCTGAGGTCAGGTTATCACCAAGTGAGGTTCAAGGACAAAGATATACCCAAGACAGCTTTCCGAACACGGTATGGTCATTTTGAGTTCTTAGTCATGTCATTTGGGCTAACAAATGCACCAGCAGCTTTTATGGATTTGATGAATAGGGTGTTCAAGCCATTCTTAGATGTGTTTGTGATAGTGTTCATAGATGACATTTTGGTGTATTCAAGATCGGAAGAGGATCATGCTAATCACTTGCGGCAGGTTTTACAAATTCTTCGTGATCGTAAATTGTATGCAAAGTTCTCTAAATGTGAGTTTTGGTTGAAATCTGTGGCATTCCTAGGTCATATCGTATCCGAGGAAGGAATAAGGGTTGATAACCAGAAAATAGAAGCCGTGAAAAAATGGCCAAGACCTACAACGCCTACGGAGATCCATAGTTTTCTTGGATTGGCAGGTTATTACAGAAGGTTTGTTGAAGGATTCTCTTCCATGGATGCACCCTTAACAAAGCTAACACACAAAGGAACCAAGTTTCTGTGGAGCGATGAGTGTGAAAGAAGCTTCCAAGAGCTGAAGAGTAAATTAACTTCTACACCTGTGTTGGTACTTCCAGAAGGTACAGAAGGCTATGTAGTGTACTGTGATGCTTCGGGAGTGGGCTTAGGTTGTGTATTGATGCAGCATGGTAAAGTTATAGCTTATGGCTCAAGGCAGCTGCGGCCACATGAGAAAAATTATCCAACCCATGATCTAGAGCTAGCAGCAGTTGTGTTTGCTTTGAAGATATGGCGCCACTACTTGTATGGAGTTCATGTTGACATATACACTGATCACAAAAGCTTGCAATATATTTTTAAGCAAAAAGACTTAAATCTGAGGCAGCGGAGGTGGCTGGAGCTATTAAAAGATTATGACATTGACATCTTATATCATCCCGGTAAAGCTAATGTAGTAGCTGATGCTTTAAGCCGTAAAATAATGGCAACCACTTATGGGAAGTCTATGGAAAGACAAGGAATGACTAAGGATCTTTCCCAACTAGCTAACTTGGGCGTTCGCCTTCTTGAATCTCAAGACGAAGGGGAAATTGTGCAAAATACGGCAGAATCCTCGTTAATAGTGGAAGTGAAAGAGAAGCAGTACACTGATCCAATTCTTTTACAACTTAAAGAGAATGTACTACATGGTATGACAAAGGCGTTTGAGCTTAAGCAAGACGGAGTACTTCGATGTCAAAACAGATTGTGTGTACCTAATATAGATGAACTAAGAAAGAGGATCATGATGGAAGCACATAATTCAAGGTACTCTGTTCATCCGGGGTCAACTAAAATGTATCATGACTTGAAAGAAATGTATTGGTGGGGGAACATGAAGAAGAACATTGCAGAATTCGTGGCTCAGTGTCCAAACTGTCAACAGGTAAAAGTAGAACACCAAAAGCCCGGAGGTTACATGCAGCGTATAGAACTTCCAATTTGGAAATGGGACATGATCAACATGGATTTTGTTACTGGTTTGCCTCGCTCATTCCGGAAGTTTGACTCCATATGGGTAATAGTTGATAGACTTACCAAAGCAGCACACTTCTTGCCGGTGAAGACTACTTATACAGCTGAAGAGTATGCGAGGTTGTACATTAAAGAGATAGTTCGACTACATGGAGTGCCAATCTCTATAATATCGATAGAGGAGCTCAATTTACAGCAAATTTTTGGAAGTCATTTCAAAAGAGTTTGGGAACACAAGTGAATTTAAGTACAGCCTTTCATCCTCAAACGGATGGTCAGGCAGAACGTACGATTCAGACACTTGAGGATATGCTGCGAGCTTGTATATTAGATTTCAAGGGTAGCTGGGATGATCACCTACCACTTATTGAATTTGCTTATAACAATAGCTATCATTCGAGCATTAAAATGGCACCTTATGAAGCTTTATATGGTCGAAAGTGTAGATCACCAATTGGCTGGTTCGAAATGGTGAAACTTCCTTATTTGGGCCAGATCTTGTTCATCAAGCTATGGAAAAAGTCAAAGTGATACAGCAGCGGCTAGAAACAGCTCAAAGTCGACATAAATCATATGCAGATATTAGAAGGAGAGGACTAGAATTTTCTATAGGGGATTGGGTGTTCTTGAAGGTGTCTCCGATGAAAGGGGTAATGAGGTTTGGTAAAAAGGGAAAGCTGAGTCCACGCTATATAGGGCCATATAAGATTATCCGAAAATTTGGCCAAGTAGCCTATGAGTTAGAGCTACCACAAGAGCTTTCATCAGTTCATCCGGTGTTCCATGTCTCAATGCTACGGAAATGCGTAGGTGATCCATTTCGTATTACTCCTACTGAAGACGTACAGGTTACAGGAGATCTCACTTATGAAGAAGTACCCATTGCTATTCTGGATCGACAAGTTAGGAAGTTAAGAAATAAAGAAGTAGCTTCTGTAAAAGTTCTATGGAGAAACCAACAAGTAGAAGAAGTTACATGGGAAGCAGAAGAAGCAATGAAATTGAAGTATCCTCACCTCTTCCACACTGGTGGGAATGATCAAAATGTTAGTGGAGGCATTGACAAGTAAGTATAAGTCTATATGTTCAATGTGATTAATAGTAGTACTAGCTTAGGCTTGAACTTGTTTAGGCCGCACAACCATGCTAACATTCGAGGACGAATGTTCCAAGGGGGGAAGGATGTAACGGCCTGTATTTTTGTATGTGGTAGTTCTATTCATGTTATACTTGACATATACTTATAGTGTAGGTGAGGGATCATGTTTCTTACATGATTAGTGTTGGTTTAAACTAGCTTGGAAGGTGATGTAATGCCTTGCACGTTTTAGCATATGTATTGCAAGTTAACTCCGATGGAAAGTATTTAAGTAATTATAGTAAGGTGGTAATTGAGCTAGCAGCTGCATCACCTACTTGATCTATATTATAGTTAAAGGGCCCAAGTTTGATTGACCAGATTTAGGCTTATATTTAGGGGCTCATTTGAAGCCCAAACCTATTAAAGAAAATGTGAATGAAAGAAGGCCCAACAGCCAAATCTGCCAATTGGCCATTATGGATAAAGCCCAAGTGAAACTAAGTAAGTACATGACCTCCTAAGATTTGTTTTACCATGTTATTGGGCCAAGTGTGTACCACCTACTTGCACTAATCTGTCCCAAGCTGATTAAAAGAACAAAGGAAAAATGGACAGCCAAGGTCCAATAATATTAAGTCCAAAAGGCCCAAGTTAAAAGGACAAGCAGGTGGGGCACCTACTTGACATTATATGGCCCAAAATTGGTCAAGAGTGTCGGCCATAACACCTCCTTTTTCAAAGGATAAGGATCAAGTCTTATTCTCCATTTTGAACTTGCAAAATTTCAGATTTCCTAAGTTCTTTCTTGGTCTCTCTTGGCTTCAATTAGCAGCCCTAAAACACCTTAGAGTTCTTGAGTGCTGTCTAATTTTTCAAGTAAGAGTTTGAAGGAGAGTTTGAATTCTTGAAGTACAAGTTAGAGGATAAATTTTCAGAATTAAGGTAAGACTTCAACCCATTTGTTTTCCTCTCTTTGATAATGTTTGGAGTGGAGAATTTTGTATATGT
Source organism: Solanum lycopersicoides (assembly GCA_022817965.1). Lineage (NCBI taxonomy): Eukaryota > Viridiplantae > Streptophyta > Magnoliopsida > Solanales > Solanaceae > Solanum > Solanum lycopersicoides. Next base: position 3,845,470 of record CM040619.1, read on the forward strand.
TTATCAAGAATTCATGGATTGTGATAAATCTTTGAGTCAATATTCTCCTATTATGCTGAAAGATTTGAGATTGTTAGTGGCTGCCTTATGAATATTGTTGTTGAGGGCTGTTTGGGTATCTCTGGAAATGATGTTTGAAGTTGTATTAATGTGTAGAGGAAGGGTGTGGTGGTTCACCATTTATGTAAGGGTTGTATGGGCCTGATTTCCATCAAATATTTTAGCTACTGTTTTGGAGAACCTTATTGTGATTAGCTGCTGATGTTAGCTTAATCATGACTTATGTTGTAGATTAGCACCCAATAAGGAAGGCTGAATCGTGATAGTGGTATTGGTCATAAATATAAGGTATGTAAGGCTATTCGATTCTATATCCTTTTGGCATGAAATCTGCCACCTGCAATTAATATCAATGAAGTGATTCTCATAAGTTCTATTTCTAGAAAAGGAAGCATGGTGGCAGCGTACTATCTCCAAATAGCTAACAATATTTCTTTCCCCATTCTAAGTACATGGAACTACTTCATTATATGTTCACTACTCTATACTTGTGTAATTTCCCCTTGTGCTGTTATAGAAATGGTATTTGCAAAAGAAAGTTTGATGAATCCTTCTCCTAAGCCAATTGAAGTCAATTGTGCCATTAAGGTCTTAAAGTAAGGTGTTGATGTTTCATAGCTCCTTATGTCATTGTTACTGCCTCAAAGTATTGTTTTCATGTATTCCACTACTGTTCCATAATTTCATGTCTCCAAGATGATTATGACCACCAAATCAACACCTCAAAGTGTTACGATTATCCAAAATAACATCTCAAAAGAGTTATGAACTGATTAACAATAATCTCAAAGATTAAAGAATCTAAGTGAAGAAATCTATTTAATTAAGGGTGGCAGCTTAGGGGCGAAAGCCTAGCATGTGCCGATCCCTATTGGTATAGAAGGGTGGCAGCTCAGGGGCGAAAGCCTAGCATGGGCCGATCCCAAGTTGTGTAATTATGAGGACCGCATCCCAGGGGTTAATACGCCTAGCATGGGTCATCCTCTTCTACCACTGATCAGCTGGTCACTTGTATCACATGCCCAACAAAGATTATAACATACAAAGAAGGTAAAGAAAAGAATGTAGCTTACTTGATTCCACAAGAGTAAGCAAAGGTGGTCGTCTCTCCTAATCTATGCACTCATATGTTGCTACTTGATTTCATTTGTGCCTTGTATTACATATACTTTTTGCCTTACATATTCAGTACATTTTTCGTACTGACGTCCCGTATTGGGGACGCTGCATTTCATGCTGCAGGCTCAGGTACTCCAGCTAGTAGACCTCCTCAGTAGGAGCACTCGAAATTCTGCTACTTTTGGTGAGCTCCAAGTTGATTCGGAGCTTTATTAAGTCCTTGGTAAATTCGTTTGGTATTGTATCGTAGTTAAGGGTAAGGCGGGGTCTGTCCCGACCTACTCTAGTCTTCTATCTTTTAGAGGCTTTGTAGACGTATGTACATGGTTCAGTTGTGTCTTAAGGAGTTGTGGCCTAAACGGCCAAGTCTTGTATATAACTTTTGGATCTACTTACGTTGGTTTGTATCGCTGCATCCAAAGTTAACTTGTATCAATTGTTATAGTATATGCTCAGTAAGAACAGGTTGTAGGTTGGTTCTCTCGGGCCTTTAGGGAATCGGGTGCCTGTCCGTCTTAATGGGTTTTGAGGCGTGACAGACACTTCTGCTAATATTCCTTACTCAACACATACAATTGATTTCCCCATCTACTCTCTCGAATCTCCTAAGAATTCTTATAGGTGTTCTACTATTTGGACTTGGCTTCCGTCTAGGTCAATATAAATACTACAGTCAAGATAGAAAAAGAAAATCCTCAAAAAAGTACTTGGTCTTTCAGAGTAGGAGGCCGAGGTCAACTTTGCCTTAATAGTTAGCTTGCGTTATATCACACTCAATGCCTGGTGCCCTTTGAAGGTCGAAATAGAAAAAAATAATGAAGCTTGAATGCACCATGAAACATGAACTCTAATTACATGTAAATGTCAGGTACCTATAAAGTTATATTATGATTCATAACGTCTTAGAGTTAGCCGATTTGGACTTACCTAGATAGGTCTGGTCATACTAATAGATTTCCCCTCTTTTTTTTTATAATAAGAGAGGGTGCTCGACACTTTTCCCATGCAAGATAGCAAATAAGAAAAACTAGCATATGATCAATTTTTCATTTCCCTTAACTGGACTAGGACTGATGAAATTACTATAGACATATATTAAATGAATCCGGTAATATCTCTATTCAATTTGATGGAAGTCTATATATATGTATAATTCTCTACTCCTATTTTGTACTACTGACATGGATGAACTAGGTCCATCTTCTATCTAGGCAACCTGAATTTCACTTCTTTTTTTTCTTGTTGTTATCAAGACTAAAATATCAAAACTTGAATCGATACTAAATTGTCTTCTCTGTGTAACAAAGGCTCACAAAGTTGTTCCAGGTGTGCCCATTATAACTCATTAGGGTTGAAGAGTTGATAACATTTTCTTACCTCATACACTTAGCAATCACTCTCTCATAACCACCTATCTCACTCCTCTATAGAATCCTCATATCACCCCTACTCTTATGTTTAGGGAATTTGACATATTCCATCTCTTTGTAATGAGAAGCTATACGTACACATATTCTGCCCGTGTAATTCAAGCTTCATTCTCACATCCTTCCTATCTAACAAGTAACTTTTAATCAAAACTAACAGCTTCATGTACTAGATCCCATTATGCACAACCGACTAATCACAAATGTATAGTACTTATTTGGAGTTGTTGGTCTATACCATATAAAAGCCAAATATTAACATACTCGGGATGATATATGGTGAGAATTTGGGCCTTGTCAACCAACTAGGGGATCTCTAGTAACACTATTGCACCGATACATCCACCTATCAGGTTGTGCCTGTAACGGCCTGTATTTTTGTATGTGGTAGTTCTATTCATGTTATACTTGACATAGACTTATAGTGTAGGTGAGGGATCATGTTTCTTATGTGATTAGTGTTGGTTTAAACTAGCTTGGAAGGTGATGTAATGCCTTGCACGTTTAGCATATGTATTGCAAGTTAACTCCGATGGAAAGTATTTAAGTAATTATAGTAAATGGTAATTGAGCTAGCAGCTGCATCACCTACTTGATCTATATTATAGTTAAAGGGCCCAAGTTTGATTGACCAGATTTAGGCTTATATTTAGGGGCTCATTTGAAGCCCAAACCTATTAAAGAAAATGTGAATGAAAGAAGGCCCAGCAGCCAAATCTGCCAATTGGCCCATTATGGATAAAGCCCAAGTGAAACTAGGTAAGTGCATGACCTCCTAAGATTTGTTTTACCATGTTATTGGGCCAAGTGTGTACCACCTACTTGCATTAATCTGTCCCAAGTGAATAAAAGAACAAAGGGAAAATGGACAGCCAAGGTCCAATAATATTAAGTCCAAAAAGGCCCAAGTTAAAAGGACAAGCAGGTGGGCACCTACTTGACATTATATGGCCCAAAATTGGTCAAGAGTGTCGGCCATAACACCTCCTTTTTCAAAGGATAAGGATCAAGTCTTATTCTCCATTTTGAACTTGCAAAAGTTTCAGATTTCCTAAGTTCTTTCTTGGTCTCTCTTGGCTTCAATTAGCAGCCCTAAACACCTTAGAGTTCTTGAGTGCTGTCTAATTTTTCAAGTAAGAGTTTGAAGGAGAGTTTGAATTCTTGAAGTACAAGTTAGAGGATAAATTTTCAGAATTAAGGTAAGACTTCAACCCATTTGTTTTCCTCTCTTTGATAATGTTTGGAGTGGAGAATTTTGTATATGTTTATCAAGAATTCATGGATTGTGATAAATCTTTGAGTCAATATTCTCCTATTATGCTGAAAGATTTGAGATTGATAGTGGCTGCCTTATGAATATTGTTGTTGAGGGCTGTTTGGGTAGCTTGGGAGATGATGTATGAAGTTGTATTAATGTGTAGAGGAAGGGTGTGGTGGTTCACCATTTATGTAAGGGTTGTTTGGGCCTGATTTCCATCAAATATTTTAGCTACTGTTTTGGAGAGACCTTATTGTGATTAGCTGCTGATGTTAGCTTAATCATGACTTATGTTGTAGATTAGCACCCAATAAGGAAGGCTGAATCGTGATAGTGGTATTGGTCAGAAAAATAAGGTATGTAAGGCTATTCGATTCTATATCCTTTTGGCATGAAATCTGCCACCTGCAATTAATATCAATGAAGTGATTCCCATAAGTTCTATTTCTAGAAAAGGAAGCATAGTGGCAGCGTACTATCTCCAAATAGCTAACAATATTTCTTTCCCCATTCTAAGTACATGGAACTACTTCATTATATGTTCACTACTCTATACTTGTGTAATTTCCCCTTGTGCTGTTATAGAAATGGTATTTGCAAAAGAAAGTTTGATGAATCCTTCTCCTAAGCCAATTGAAGTCAATTGTGCCATTAAGGTCTTAAAGTAAGGTGTTGATGTTTCATAGCTCCTTATGTCATTGTTACTGCCTCAAAGTATTTTCATGTATTCCACTACTGTTCCGTATTTCATATCTCCAAGATGATTATGACCACCAAATCAACATCTCAAAAGTGTTATGAACTGATTAACAATAATCTCAAAGATTAAAGAATCTAAGTGAAGAAATCTATATAATTAAGGGTGGCAGCTCAGGGGCGAAAGCCTAGCATGGGCCGATCCCTATTGGTATAGAAGGGTGGCAGCTCAGGGGCGAAAGCCTAGCATGGGCCGATCCCAAGTTGTGTAATTATGAGGACCGCATCCCAGGGGTTAATACGCCTAGCATGGGTCATCCTCTTCTACCACTGATCAGCTAGTCACTTGTATCACATGCCCAACAAAGATTATAACATACAACAAGGTAAAGAAAAGAATGTAGCTTACTTGATCCCATAAGAGTAAGCAAAGGTGGCCTTCTCTCCTAATCTATGCACCCTTATGTTGCTACTTGATTTCATTTGAGCTTTGTATTACATATACTATTTGCCTTACATATTCAGTACATTTTTCGTACTGACGTTCCATATTGGGGACGCTGCATTTCATGCTGCAGGCTCAGGTACTCCAGCTAGTAGACCTCCTCAGTAGGAGCACTCAAAATTCTGCTACTTTTGGTGAGCTCCAAGTTGATTCGGAGCTTTATTAAGTCCTTTAAATTCGTTTGGTATTGTATCGTAGTTAAGGGTAAGGCGGGGTCTGTCCCGACCTACTCTAGTCTTCTATCTTTTAGAGGCTTTGTAGACGTATGTACATGGTTCAGTTGTGTCTTAAGGAGTTGTGGCCTAAACGGCCAAGTCTTGTATATAACTTTTGGACCTACTTACGTTGGTTTGTATCGCTGCATCCAAAGTTAACTTGTCTCAATTGTTATAGTATATGCTCAGTAAGAACAGGTTGTAGGTTGGTTCTCTCGGGCCTTTAGGGCATCGGGTGCCTGTCCGTCTTAATGGGTTTTGAGGCGTGACAAAAGTGGTATCAGAGCAGGTCATCCTAGGGAGTCTACAAAGCCGTGTCTGTGTAGAGTCTTGCTTATGGATGTGTTGTGCACCACATTTATAAACAGGAGGCTACGGGACATATAGGAGTTGTCTCATTTCTTTCATTTCTTAGATCGTGCGATAGAACCAGTGTTGTAGGTGAATCATATCTAATTCCTCAATTGTTTTATTATAGCAAAGATGCCGATTACGAGAAGGAGTAAAAGTACTGGTAAACGAGTAGATGTGGCTGCCCAAGAAGGGACCAGCCAACCACCACCAAGTCAAGCTGTTCAAAGTGGGGCTCAAGATGAGTCTCTATCGCAGACTTCCTCGACGCCTCCATCTCCTGAAGAACTAAGGAGGGAAGATGAACCTCAGGAACCCCTATTAATGCTACCGAGCAAGATTTGAGGAATGCAGTCCAATTATTGACTCGTATAGTTGCTGGTCATGGCCAAAGGCAAGAAGGTCCAGTTGCAGGTACTAGTGGTGTAGTTAGATCAGCTGGAACACGGATACGTGATTTTCTTAACCTGGACCCTCCATCATTTACCGGGTCAGATCCTAATGAAGATCCCCAAGACTTTATAGATCAAATCCAACGCACTTTGGATATTATGCATGTAAGTGGTAAAGAAGCACTTGAGCTAGCTGCATACAGATTAAAGGGTGTGGCTATATTGTGGTATGAAGCTTGGAAGCAATCTAGGGGAACAAATGCACCTTCAGCTATGTGGAAAGAGTTCAAAAAGGCATTTCTTGATCATTATCTGCCATTGGAGATCCGAGAGGCCCGTGCGGATCAGTTCTTAAATCTCCACCACGGAAATATGAGTGTGAGGGAGTATAGTCTCAAATTTAATTCCTTGGCCAGGTATGCTCCTAATGTAGTAGCTACTATGGAGGATAGAGTTCATCGTTTTGTGGATAGATTAGATTCATATCTGGTTAGAGACTGTACAATTGCTTCATTAAATAAAGATATGGATAGAGCAAGGATGCAGGCTTTTGCACAAAAATTGGAGGATCAAAGGCAAAGAAGAAGAACACAAGAGTTGGAAACAGGGCATTCTAAGAGGGCCAGATCCATGGGGCAGTTTACACCATCCCAAGGTGAGTTTAGGCCTCGGTTCTCTAACAGACCACCTAGGCCATCATCTTTCTACTCTACAGCTAGTGCTCCACCACGGTTCCAAGGGTTTAGGGCAATCAGTTTGGGCAAAGAAGTGAAAGCCAAGGCAGTCATCAAGAGCAAGGAAGTACGAGCCAATCAAGGCCTCCACGACAGCCTTGTAAACAGTGTGGGAGGAATCATCTAGGTGCATGCAGGTTTGGGACGGATGTTTGTTTTTGGTGTGGCACACCAGGGCATATGATGAGAAACTGCCCTCATAGGGGAGTGGGTGGTTGTTCAACCAACTAGATCAGTTGTTGCGTCGACCTCATCAACCCCTTCTTTAGGTAGGGGACTACATATGCCTACAGGTCGTGGTAGAGGAGCTAGGGGAGCAGCTAGTTCTAGTGGAGGTCAGAATCGCACGTATGCACTAGGGGATCGACAAAATTTAGAAGCCTCGCCGGATGTGGTTACAGGTACATTGTCCATCTTTTCACATATTGTATATGCATTAATCGATCCGGGGTCTACACTATCATATGTTACACCATTGATTGCTGGAAAGTTCAAAAGAACACCAGAATTATTAGCGAAGCCATTTGAAGTGTCTACACCGATTGGTGAATCTATTATAGCTAGGAGAGTTTATCGTAATTGCATTGTAACTGTTTGTGATCGCGATACATTGGCTGACCTTGTTGAGCTAGACATGGTAGATTTTGATGTTATAATGGGTATGGATTGGTTAGCTTCTTGTTATGCCACGGTAGATTGCCGAACTAAGATAGTGCATTTCCAGTTTCCAAAAGAGGTAGTCCTCGAATGGAAAGGTAATATTGGGATGCCAAGAGGTAAATTTATTTCTTATCTTAAGGCAAAGAAGATGATTTCCAAAGGATACATATGTCATCTGGTTAGAGTGAAAAATGTAGATGCAGAGCCACCAACCCTTCAATCCATTCCGGTGGTAAATGAATTTCCAGATGTGTTTCCTGAAGATCTTCCAGGTTTGCCTCCAGAACGAGAAGTAGAGTTCGGTATTGATGTGCTTTCAGATACTCAACCTATCTCAATTCCTCCGTATAGAATGGCTCCGGCAGAATTACGAGAGTTGAAGGAGCAGTTAAAAGACTTATTACAAAAAGGATTCATAAGGCCTAGTGTGTCCCCATGGGGAGCACCAGTTTTGTTTGTACGCAAAAAAGATGGCTCATTAAGAATGTGTATCGACTACCGGCAGTTGAATAAGGTAAAAATTAAGAACAAATATCCCCTCCCTAGAATTGATGATCTGTTTGATCAATTACAAGGTGCTAGGTGTTTTTCAAAGATCGACCTGAGGTCAGGTTATCACCAAGTGAGGGTCAAGGACAAAGATATACCCAAACAGTTTTCCGAACACGGTATGATCATTTTGAGTTCTTAGTCATGTCATTCGGGCTAACAAATGCACCAGCAGCTTTTATGGATTTGATGAATAGGGTGTTCAGGCCATTCTTAGATGTGTTTGTGATAGTGTTCATAGATGACATTTTGGTGTATTCAAGATCGGAAGAGGATCATGCTAATCACTTGCGGCAGGTTTTACAAATTCTCCGTGATCGTAAATTGTATGCAAAGTTCTCTAAATGTGAGTTCTGGTTGAAATCTGTGGCATTCCTAGGTCATATCGTATCCGAGGAAGGAATAAGGGTTGATAACCAGAAAATAGAAGCCGTGAAAAGATGGCCAAGACCTACAACGCCTACGGAGATCCGTAGTTTTCTTGGATTGGCAGGTTATTACAGAAGGTTTGTTGAAGGATTCTCTTTCATGGCTGCACCCTTAACAAAGCTAACACACAAAGGAACCAAGTTTCTGTGGAGCGATGAGTGTGAAAGAAGCTTCCAAGAGCTGAAGAGTAAATTAACTTCTACACCTGTGTTGGTACTTCCAGAAGGTACAGAAGGCTATGTAGTGTATTGTGATGCTTCGGGAGTGGGCTTAGGTTGTGTATTGATGCAGCATGGTAAAGTTATAGCTTATGGCTCAAGGCAGCTGCGGCCACATGAGAAAAATTATCCAACCCATGATCTAGAGCTAGCAGCAGTTGTGTTTGCTTTGAAGATATGGCGCCACTACTTGTATGGAGTTCATGTTGACATATACACTGATCACAAAAGCTTGCAATATATTTTTAAGCAAAAAGACTTAAATCTGAGGCAGCGAAGGTGGCTGGAGCTATTAAAAGATTATGACATTGACATCTTATATCATCCCGGTAAAGCTAATGTAGTAGCTGATGCTTTAAGCCGTAAAATAATGGCAAGCACTTATGGTAAGTCTGTGGAAAGACAAGGAATGACTAAAGATCTGTCCCAACTAGCTAACTTGGGTGTTCGCCTTCTTAAATCTCAAGACGAAGGAGTTATTGTGCAAAATGCGGCAGAATCCTCGTTAATAGTGGAAGTGAAAGAGAAGCAATACACTGATCCAATTCTTTTACAACTTAAAGAGAATGTACTACATGGTATGACAAAGGCGTTTGAGCTTAAGCAAGACGGAGTACTTCAATGTCAAAACAGATTGTGTGTACCTAATATAGATGAACTAAGAAAGAGGATCATGATGGAAGCACATAATTCAAGGTACTCTGTTCATCCGGGGTCAACTAAAATGTATCATGACTTGAAAGAAATGTATTGGTGGGGGAACATGAAGAAGAACATTGCAGAATTCGTGGCTCAGTGTCCAAACTGTCAACAGGTAAAAGTAGAACACCAAAAGCCCGGAGGTTACATGCAGCGTATAGAACTTCCAACTTGGAAATGGGACATGATCAACATGGATTTTGTTACTGGTTTGCCTCGCTCATTCCGGAAATTTGACTCCATATGGGTAATAGTTGATAGACTTACCAAAGCAGCACACTTCTTGCCGGTGAAGACTACTTATACAGCTGAAGAGTATGCGAGGTTGTACATTAAAGAGATAGTTCGACTACATGGAGTGCCAATCTCTATAATATCTGATAGAGGAGCTCAATTCACAGCAAATTTTTGGAAGTCATTTCAAAAGAGTTTGGGAACACAAGTGAATTTAAGTACAGCCTTTCATCCTCAAACGGATGGTCAGGCAGAACGTACGATTCAGACACTTGAGGATATGCTGCGAGCTTGTATATTAGATTTCAAGGGTAGCTGGGATGATCACCTACCACTTATTGAATTTTCTTATAACAATAGCTATCATTCGAGCATTAAAATGGCACCTTATGAAGCTTTATATGGTCGAAAGTGTAGATCACCAATTGGCTGGTTCGAAATGGGTGAAACTTCCTTATTTGGGCCAGATCTTGTTCATCAAGCTATGGAAAAAGTCAAAGTGATACAGCAGCGGCTAGAAACAGCTCAAAGTCGACATAAATCATATGCAGATATTAGAAGGAGAGGACTAGAATTTTCTATAGGGGATTGGGTGTTCTTGAAGGTGTCTCCGATGAAAGGGGTAATGAGGTTTGGTAAAAAGGGAAAGCTGAGTCCACGCTATATAGGGCCATATAAGATTATCCGAAAATTTGGCCAAGTAGCCTATGAGTTAGAGCTACCACAAGAGCTTTCATCAGTTCATCCGGTGTTCCATGTCTCAATGCTACGGAAATGCGTAGGTGACCCATTTCGTATTACTTCTACTGAAGACGTACAGGTTACAGGAGATCTCACTTATGAAGAAGTACCCATTGCTATTCTGGATCGACAAGTTAGGAAGTTAAGAAATAAAGAAGTAGCTTCTGTAAAAGTTCTATGGAGAAACCAACAAGTAGAAGAAGTTACATGGGAAGCAGAAGAAGCAATGAAATTGAAGTATCCTCACCTCTTTCACACTGGAGGGAATGATCAAAATGTTAGTGGAGGCATTGACAAGTAAGTATAAGTCTATATGTTCAATGTGATTAATAGTAGTACTAACTTAGGCTTGAACTTGTTTAGGCCGCACAACCATGCTAACATTCGAGGACGAATGTTCCAAGGGGGGAAGGATGTAACGGCCTGTATTTTTGTATGTGGTAGTTCTATTCATGTTATACTTGACATAGACTTATAGTGTAGGTGAGGGATCATGTTTCTTATGTGATTAGTGTTGGTTTAAACTAGCTTGGAAGGTGATGTAATGCCTTGCACGTTTTAGCATATGTATTGCAAGTTAACTCCGATGGAAAGTATTTAAGTAATTATAGTAAGATGGTAATTGAGCTAGCAGCTGCATCACCTACTTGATCTATATTATAGTTAAAGGGCCCAAGTTTGATTGACCAGATTTAGGCTTATATTTAGGGGCTCATTTGAAGCCCAAACCTATTAAAGAAAATGTGAATGAAAGAAGGCCCAGCAGCCAAATCTGCCAATTGGCCCATTATGGATAAAGCCCAAGTGAAACTAGGTAAGTGCATGACCTCCTAAGATTTGTTTTACCATGTTATTGGGCCAAGTGTGTACCACCTACTTGCATTAATCTGTCCCAAGTGAATAAAAGAACAAAGGGAAAATGGACAGCCAAGGTCCAATAATATTAAGTCCAAAAAGGCCCAAGTTAAAAGGACAAGCAGGTGGGGCACCTACTTGACATTATATGGCCCAAAATTGGTCAAGAGTGTCGGCCATAACACCTCCTTTTTCAAAGGATAAGGATCAAGTCTTATTCTCCATTTTGAACTTGCAAAAGTTTCAGATTTCCTAAGTTCTTTCTTGGTCTCTCTTGGCTTCAATTAGCAGCCCTAAACACCTTAGAGTTCTTGAGTGCTGTCTAATTTTTCAAGTAAGAGTTTGAAGGAGAGTTTGAATTCTTGAAGTACAAGTGTAGAGGATAAATTTTCAGAATTAAGGTAAGACTTCAACCCATTTGTTTTCCTCTCTTTGATAATGTTTGGAGTGGAGAATTTTGTATATGTTTATCAAGAATTCATGGATTGTGATAAATCTTTGAGTCAATATTCTCCTATTATGCTGAAAGATTTGAGATTGATAGTGGCTGCCTTATGAATATTGTTGTTGAGGGCTGTTTGGGTAGCTTGGGAGATGATGTATGAAGTTGTATTAATGTGTAGAGGAAGGGTGTGGTGGTTCACCATTTATGTAAGGGTTGTTTGGGCCTGATTTCCATCAAATATTTTAGCTACTGTTTTGGAGGACCTTATTGTGATTAGCTGCTGATGTTAGCTTAATCATGACTTATGTTGTAGATTAGCACCCAATAAGGAAGGCTGAATCGTGATAGTGGTATTGGTCAGAAAAATAAGGTATGTAAGGCTATTCGATTCTATATCCTTTTGGCATGAAATCTGCACCTGCAATTAATATCAATGAAGTGATTCCCATAAGTTCTATTTCTAGAAAAGGAAGCATAGTGGCAGCGTACTATCTCCAAATAGCTAACAATATTTCTTTCCCCATTCTAAGTACATGGAACTACTTCATTATATGTTCACTACTCTATACTTGTGTAATTTCCCTTGTGCTGTTATAGAAATGGTATTTGCAAAAGAAAGTTTGATGAATCCTTCTCCTAAGCCAATTGAAGTCAATTGTGCCATTAAGTTCTTAAAGTAAGGTGTTGATGTTTCATAGCTCCTTATGTCATTGTTACTGCCTCAAAGTATTGTTTTCATGTATTCCACTACTGTTCCGTATTTCATATCTCCAAGATGATTATGACACCAAATCAACATCTCAAAAGTGTTATGAACTGATTAACACAATCTCAAAGATTAAAGAATCTAAGTGAAGAAATCTATATAATTAAGGGTGGCAGCTCAGGGGCGAAAGCCTAGCATGGGCCGATCCCTATTGGTATAGAAGGGTGGCAGCTCAGGGGCGAAAGCCTAGCATGGGCCGATCCCAAGTTGTGTAATTATGAGGACCGCATCCCAGGGGTTAATACGCCTAGCATGGGTCATCCTCTTCTACCACTGATCAGCTGGTCACTTGTATCACATGCCCAACAAAGATTATAACATACAAAAGGTAAAGAAAAGAATGTAGCTTACTTGATCCATAAGAGTAAGCAAAGGTGGTCTTCTCTCCTAATCTATGCACTTATGTTGCTACTTGATTTCATTTGAGCTTGTATTACATATACTATTTGCCTTACATATTCAGTACATTTTTCGTACTGACGTCCCGTATTGGGGACGCTGCATTTCATGCTGCAGGCTCAGGTACTCCAGCTAGTAGACCTCCTCAGTAGGAGCACTCAAAATTCTGCTACTTTTGGTGAGCTCCAAGTTGATTCAGAGCTTTATTAAGTCCTTGTTAAATTCGTTTGGTATTGTATCGTAGTTAAGGGTAAGGCGGGGTCTGTCCCGACCTACTCTAGTCTTCTATCTTTTAGAGGCTTTGTAGACGTATGTACATGGTTCAGTTGTGTCTTAAGGAGTTGTGGTCTAAACGGCCAAGTCTTGTATATAACTTTTGGACCTACTTACGTTGGTTTATATCGCTACATCCAAAGTTAACTTGTCTCAATTGTTATAGTATATGCTCAGTAAGAACAGGTTGCATGTTGGTTCTCTCGGGCCTTTAGGGCATCGGGTGCCTGTCCGTCTTAATGGGTTTTGAGGCGTGACAGTGCCACTGCCTTTTTCCAACTAAAATAAACTGGTTCAACAAAATCAATTTTGAGAACATGTGTAACGCTGAAATGTTTTAAGTATATCACAGACTAAGAACAAGTGTACACTATAGGAATAGATCCTATAAGTATGGAGGAGATAGAACTCAAGAGTTGGTTACATCCTCCTAAGAAGATGTGCCTGGAATTGCTATACCTCATATATGTAACTGGGTAACCAATCATTTTTTCAGCATGTACTATATCTTTCTCAATTAAACAACTGTGATACAAATGGTAAAAATGCAAGTTAAAATGCATATAACATAAAAGCCTTTACATACCTTGTGGAGTGGGATGGTCGAATAAAATAAGCTCAATGTAGTCTATATTTTGGTAACTTAAGATCCTTTCTATATGCGACATGTTGACACTTTAGCTACCGTTAACCTTAACCATAGTAAGCATAATATGAATAGCATGATCAGGTACAAATGTAAATTGACTTGTTAACTTTGCTCTGTTCGCACGATCTGAATTATGGAGGGTAACTTTTGCTAAATGTCCAAGCAGCCCCCTAAATATACACATGTGGCGCGCAACACAGTCATAAGTAAGGCTCTACTATACACGACTTTATAGACTCCCTAGGACTCTGATACCACTTTTGTCACCCCCAACCCTAAGTGAGGTAGACAAGTACCATATGAACACATGCTTTACAAGTGTCCAATGATGAGAAAGTAAACTACGATGCAGATAGATTTACTGATAAGAAGCTTCACATACTGTGTTGACTAGCTTAACTAGTACATGTGACAAGTGAAACTATGAATACAGATGATACCTTTACAATGTCTATAAAATGAAAATACGCACAGTAAAGACTCGACAAAGCCCCAAATCAACCTGGAGCTCACCAATAACCACTGAGCACAATGTGCTTCTATTGGGGAGATCTACTAGTTGAGTACTTGACCCTGCAGCATGAAATGCAGCGTCCCCAAATGGACGTCAGTACGAAATAATGTACTGAATATGTAAGGCATAATACAACCATATGTAAAATGAGAGCTCAAATGAAACCAAATACCAATGGATAAGGATTAGAGACCACCTTTGTATACTTGTGGAATTGTAGATGTTACATTCTTTTCTTAACTTTTCTGTGCATTATAATATTTATAAGACATATAATATAAATGACCAGCTGATCATCGGTAGAATAGGATGACCCATGCTAGGAATTTTAACCCTTGGGATGCTGTCCTCATAATTCCACAAATTGGGATCGACCCATGCTAGTCTTTCGCCCCTGAGCTGCCACCCTGCCATACCAATAGGGATAGGCCCATGCTAGGCTTTCGCCCCTGAGTTGCCACCCTTCTATACCAATTGGGATCGACCCATGCTAGACATTTGCCCCTGGGCATGCCACCCATAATTATACAAATATCTTCACTTAGATTCTTTAATCTTTGAGATTGTTGTTTGATGTTCATAAATCATTTTAGATTGTTCTTTGGATAATCATAACTCTTTTGAGATTGCTGATTTGGTGGTTATAATCATTGTTGAAATTTGGAACTATGGACCAGTAATAGAAGACATACGAATATGGACTTACAATAATGACAATGACGTGCGAAGCAAATGTGACACCAACATAATTCTTAGGAACTTCTATGACTCTCAGTAAGCATTTTGACATCTCAAACTGAAGCACATATCAAGTGAAGACATTTAACTTTCAGCCAAAAGATTTGAACTCTATATGATAGCCAAATACTCACTAACTAATATCAAAGACAAGGTATACATGAATGTGGAACGAAGGAAGAATGTGGAAAGATTAAACTTAAGGACGGATACATATTCCAAGTGTATAAAGGGAACATATGAACATGTGACAAGATGACATATATGATGGATTAGACAATTGAAGAAAGTTGGCTTGATATGGGAAATTGTATATCCAACATATAAACATATGTACCATGTATGATTTAGGATCACTTTGACTTATGTGCCAAGGGTACTTGACGATGAAACAAGTCTAAACCTTGTATTCTAATGCTTGGTAGAGTAAGCATGCACATTTAGTAATAAACTCATATTACAGTAGTCACTTTAACGCTCTAGGGAGTAAGAACTGCAATTATGGATCAGTCACTACCAACGGCACTTAGAAAGCTTAAAAGTGTTGGATTCATGCCAAAGAAATAGGAAATCGAATAGCCTTACATACCTTGCTTTACAATTCAAAAAGTATGACTTAAGCTTCTTCTCTTCAGATTACTAATTTACAATAAAATAAGTTATAAGACTAATATTAGTAGCTAATCAATCAATTTGAACTACTTCATCTCGCCAAAATAGTAACCAAAAAGTAGGCATACAGTTTATTTACCCAATATTTTCTTTCCTTCCCTTTCCCTCAGATTGCGTCTCTTACAACGTTCGTATCAGGTCCTCCCAAAAACTCCCTGCAATATTTAAGTCCTTTAAAATCTCCTTAAGTTCTCCAAAACTCCAGTCACATTCCTTGTCATAACATACATAAAATAATCCTTAAACATTATTTAATGTAACAAAAGCAATATGAATCATGGTTTCTAATCACCAGCACTTGAAGAGCTAACATTACTTTTAAAACACTCAAACAATTCTTAACTCAATTTAAAGAGGACTGCCCTCCATGGCTGTCCCGACATGCACTAATCACAAGAACATCCTCCCCAATATTATACCATGTAAAAGTAAGAATTTCCAACTCCCTATACAAACAAGGTGTCCTAATTAATTCAAGCACAAGAGGGAGAAAATTGCAGTAGCTTACCTTGCTGGACAAAACTACCACGACTTGAATTCTTCAAGGTAAAGGTTGTCCGCTTTTAATTATCTTAAGTTATACCTTCCAATAGCTTGAACTCCCAAATATTCAAGAACTCTAATGGTATTTAGTGGATGCTGTATGAAGATAAGAGAGAGAAGAGGGAAAGCTCTAGAAATAAGTTTTTTTTGTCAAAGTGAAAATGGTTGAAAAAATGTGATATCAAACCCTTTTAAATGGACCTGCTTTGGCAGACTTTCTCACTCATTTGGGGGCCATAATTTTTCAGGTAGGTGACCCGCCTACTATGACTTTTCACTTGGGACTTTTTGGACTCAAGAACATTGGGTATTTTGCCACCTTTCTTGTACTTCATTTGCAGTCAACACGTGTCTTTAATTTAGGCCACACATCTAAGTAGGTGATGCACCTAGTTTCCCAGTGAAATTATTTCTGTTGGGCTTGGGAATATTGGGCCTTGGTTGTCCATTTTCCCTTTATTCTTTTATTCAACTTGGGCCAGATTAATGCAAGTAGGTGGTACACACTTGGACCAATTACATGGTTAATAAAAAAGTCTTAGTAGGTATGCACCTACTTAGTCGCTTGGCTGGTCAATTAGTCAAAGTAGGCGATGCACCTACTAGCTTAATTAAAGTCAAGCAACCAACTCAATTATTTTATTCTATTTTTTAAATATTGACCCCTTTTTCTTCAACTTACCACATAACTTTCAACTTCAAGCTCAATTACCACCTTACTATCTCTAGTTTAAATACTTCTGTCAGAGTTAACTTGTAGCACACATGCTGAAACGTGCAAGGCATCAAAAAAACAGAACAAGCATATGCATAATACGGGTTGTTACATCCTTCCCCCCTTAAAACATTTTCCCTCGAATGTTAGCATGATTATTCAACCCAAACAAATTCAAGCCCAAGTTAGTACTACTATTAATCACATAATACATGTAGAGTGATAACAACATGGATAGCATGGATCACATAAAAGATTTAGAGGAGCTTGATGGACACAAAATCAAAAAGTACAATGTGTGGAATGTCCATCTAAGTTAAGAGAAAGAAGAAAGAGACTATTTGTGCAAATGGTTATCTCATAATTTTCAAGAAATCACAAAATAAGACAACCAAACAAGGCCGTTACCTCATTAAGGGTAAAATTGTCAAAGAAGTGTCTTCTTTATTTCATTAGTATGAATAGTAGTTTCTTTTATTTTGGAAGACTTAGACTACATGAAATTTGAATGTTAAATGAACAAACTCTTGCAAGAGTGTAGTTTAAGGGTGGGATCCCTTTAGGTTAGCTTAACTTAGTGTAGCTTAATCTAGATTATTGATGGGTGAATTCTCATTGTTGATTTAGAACTTCTTAACCTTGATTTCACTTGAGATTGCTCATTTGTGGTTTTCAATTTGAGTTGTTTCTTTTTGAATTCAAGTTTCTTTTCTTCCTTGGTTGATTGTTTAATCAATTTGCCTTTCTTTCTCCTTTCTCATCTCTTATTTCTAATCTATTTTACTTTTGTGTTGTTTAATTCCGTTTTTGATTTCAATTGATTTCTTCCCCAATTGGAATCTTTATCATAGACTTATACTTACTTGTCGGCGTCTAAATTAAGCATTTTCATCTTTCTCTTGGATCTGAAAGAGATGAGGATACTTCAATTTCATTGCTTCGTCCGCTTCCCATGTAACTTCTTCTACTTGTTGGTTCCTCCATAACACTTTTACAGAAGCTACCTCTTTATTTCTTAACTTCTTAACTTGTCGATCCAGAATAGCAATGGATACTTCTTCATAAGTGAGATCTCCCGTAACCTGTACATCTTTAGTAGGAGTAATACGAGATGGGTCACCTATGCATTTTCGAAGCATTGAGACATGAAACACCGGATGACCTGATGAAAGCTCTTGTGGTATCTCTAACTAATAGGCTACTTGGCCAATTTTTCGAATAATCTTATATGGACATATATAGCGTGGACTCAATTTTCCCTTTTTACCAAACCTCATTACCCCTTTCATTGGAGACACCTTCAAGAACATCCAATCCCCTATAGAAAATTCTAGTCCTCTCCTTCTAACATCCAAATATGATTTATGTCGACTTTGAGCTGTTTCTAGCCGTTGCTGTATCACTTTTAACTTTTTCCATAGCTTGATGAACAAAATCTGGCCCAAATTAGGCAGTTTCACCTGTTTCAAATCAGCCAATTGGTGATCTATAAAGCTTTATAGGTGCCATTTTAATACTCGAATGGTAGCTATTGTTATAAGCAAATTCAATAAGTGGTAGGTGATCGTCCCAGCTACCCTTGAAATCTAATATACAAGCTCGCAGCATATCCTCAAGTGTCTAAATTGTACGTTCTGCTTGGCCATCCGTTTGAGAGTGAAAGGTAGTCGGACTACTTCTTTAATGTACTACCTTGCATACTCTTCAGCTGTATAAGTAGTCTTCACCGGCAAGAAGTGTGCTACTTTGGTGAGTCTGTCAACTATTACCCATATGGAGTCAAACTTCCGGAATGAGCGAGTCGAACCAGTGACAAAATCCATGTTGATCATGTCCCATTTCCATATTGGAAGTTCTATATGCTGCATATAACCTTTGGGCTTATGGTGTTCTACTTTTACTTGTTGACAATTTGGATATTGAGCCACGAATTCTGCAATGTTCTTCTTCATGTCCCCCCACCAATACATTTCTTTCAAGTCATGATACATTTTAGTTGACCCCGGATGGACAGAGTATCTCGAATGATGCTCTTCCATCATAATCCCCTTTCTTTATTCATCTACATTAGGTACACACAATCTGTTTTGACACCGGTGTACTCCCTCTTGCGTAAGCTCAAATGTCTTTGTCATACCATATTGTACATTCTCCTTAAGCTGTAATAGAATAGAATCAGTGTACTGCTTCTCTTTCACTTCCAGTACTAATGAGGATTCTTCAACATTTTGCACAATAACCCCTTCGTCTGGAGATTCAAGAAGGCAAACCCCCAAGCTAGCTAGTTGGCATAGATCCTTAGTTATTCCTTGCCATTCCACAGACTGCCCATAAGTACTTGCTAATATTATACGGCTTAAAGCATCAGCTACTACATTTGATTTACCGGGATGATACAAGATATCAATGTCATAATCTTTTACTAGCTCCAGCCACCTTCGCTGGCTCAGGTTTAAGTCCTTTTACTTAAAGATATATTGCTAACTCTTGTGATCAGTGTATATTTTAACATGAACTCCATACAAGTAGTGGCGTCATATCTTCAAAGCAAACACAACTAGTGCTAGTCTAGATCATAGGTTGGATAATTTTTCTCATGTGGCCGCAGCTGCCTTGAGCCATAAGCTATAACTTTACCATTCTGCATCAATACACAACCTAAGCCCACTCCCCAAGCATCGCAATACACTACATAGCCTTCCATGCCTTCTGGATGTACAAATACAGGTGTAGAAGTTAATTTGCTCTTCAACTCTTGGAAGCGTCTTTCGCATTCATCACTCCACAGGAACTTGGTTTCTTTGTGTGTTAGCTTTGTTAAGGGTGCATCTATTGAAGAGAATCCTTCAACGAACCTTCTTTAATAACCTGCCAGTCCAAGAAAACTACGGATCTCCGTAGGCGTTGTAGGTCTTAGCCAGTTTTTCACAGCTTCTATCTTTTGGTTTTCCACCCTTATTCCTTCATAAGATACAATATGACCTAAGAATGCCACAGATTGCAAACAGAACTCACATTTAGAGAACTTCGCATACAACTTACGATCACAAAGAATTTGTAAAACCTGCCGCAAGTGATTAGCATGGTCCTTTTACGATCTTGAATACACCAAAATGTCATTTATGAACACTATCACGAACACATCTAAAAATGGCTTGAACACCCTATTCATCAAATCCATAAAAGCTGTTGGTGCATTTGTTAGCCTGAATGACATGACTAAAAACTCAAAATGACCATACCGTGTTCAGAAAGCTGTCTTGGGTATATCTTTGTCTTTGAACCTCACTTGGTGATAACCCGACCTCAAGTCAATCTTTGAAAAACACCTAGCACCTTGTAACTGATCAAACAAATCATCAATTCTAGGGAGGGGATATTTGTTCTTAGTTGTTTCCTTATTCAACTGCCGGTAGTCGAATAAGGAAACAATTAAAACTGGTGCTCCCCATGGGAACGTACTTGGCCTTATGAATCCTTTTTCTAGTAAGTCCTTTAATTGCTCCTTCAACTCCCGTAATTCTGCCGGAGCCATTCTATACGGAGGAATTGAGATAGGTTGAGTATCTGGAAGCACATCAATACCAAACTCTACTTCTCATTTTGGAGGCAAACCTGAAAGATCTTCAGGAAACACATCGGGAAATTCATTTACCACCGGAATGGATTGAAGGGATGGTGGCTCTGCATCTACATTTTTCACTCTGACCAGATGACATATGTATCCTTTGGAAATCATCTTCTTTTCCTTAAGATAAGAAATAAATTTATCTCTTGGCGCCCCAAATTACCTTTCCATTCGAGGACTGCCTCTTTTGGAAACTGGAAATGCACTATCTTATTTTGGCAATCTATCGTGGCATAACAAGAAGATACATACCCATTATAACATCAAAATCTACCATGTCTATCTCAACAAGGTCAACCAATGTATCACGATCACAAACAGTTACAATGCAATTACGATAAACCCTTCAAGCTATAATAGACTCACCAACCGGTTTAGACACTTCAAATGGCTTCACTAATAATTCTGGTGTTCCTTTGAATTTTCCACCAATCGATGGAGTAACATATGATAGTGTAGATCCCGGATCAATTAATTAGCATAATTTCCAATATGTGAAAAGATGGACAATGTACCTGTAACCACATCCGGTGAGGCTTCTCAATTCCGTCGATTCCCTAGTGCATATGTGCGATTCTGACCTCCACTAGAACTGGATTATCCCCTAGCTCCTCTACCGTGACCTGTAGGCATCTGTAGTCCCCTACCTAAAGAAGGTGTTGATGAGGTCGATGCAACAACTGATCTAGTTGGCTGTGCAACACCACGCACGCCCTTATGAGGTCAGTTTCTCATCATATGCCCTGGTGTGCCACACCAAAAACAAACATCCATCCCAAGCCTGCATACACCTAGATGATTCCTCCCACATTGTTTACAAGTTGTCAAGGAGGCCTTGATTGGCTCGTACTTCCTTGCTCTTGATTACCCACTATTTGTGAGCCTTGGCTTTCACTTCTTTGCCCAAACTGATTGACCTAAACCCTTGGAACTGTGGTGGAGCACTAGCTATAGAGTAGAAAGATTTTGTCTTAGGTGGTCTGTTAGAGAACCGTGGCCTAAACTCACCTTGAGATGGTGTAAACCGCACCATGGATCTGGACCTCTTAGAATGCCCTGTTTCCGACTCTTGTATCCTTTTTCTTTGCCTTTGATCCTCCAACTTTTGTGCAAAAGCCTGCATCCTTGCTATATCCATATCTTTATTCAATGAAGCAATGGTACAGTCTCTAACTAGATATGGATCTAATATATCCACATATCGATGAACTCTATCCTCCATGGTAGCTACTACATTAGGAGCATATCTGGCAAAGGAATTAAATTTGAGACTTTACTCTCTCACGCTCATACCTCCTTGGTGGATATTTAAGAACTGATCCGCACGGGCCTCTCGGATCTCCAATGGCAGATAATGGTCAAGGAATGCCTTTTTGAACTCTTTCCACGTAGCTGAAGGTGCATCTGTTCCCCTAGATTCCTTCCAAGCTTCATACCACAATATAGCCACACCCTTTAATCTATATGCTGCTAGCTCAAGTGCTTCTTTACCACTTACATGCATAACATCCAAAGTGCGTTTGATCTGATCTATAAAGTCTTGTGGATCTTCATTAGGATCTGACTCGATGAATGATGGAGGGTCCAAGTTAAGAAAATCACGTATCTGTTGTCACACCCCAACCCTAGGTGAGGCGGACAAGTACCTTATGAACACATGCTTTACAAGTAATCTATGATGAGAAAGTAAACTACTATGCAGATTACTGATGAGAAGCTTCATATACAACACATTTTGACTAGTTGAGCCGCTACATGTGACAAGTGAAACTATGAATACAGATGATAGCTTTACAATGTCTACAAAGCCCATTGGAATACATGAATGTACCACTATGAAAATATGCATAGTAAAGACTCGGCAAAGCCCCGAATCAACCTGGAGCTCACTAACAACCGCTGAGTATCATGTGCTTCTATTGGGGAGATTTACTTTTGAGTACTTGTACCTGCAGCATGAGTATCATGTGCTTCCTTTTGACCATGTTATTGTGCCAAGTACACTACACATAGTTGCAATAATCTGGCCCAAGTTGAATAAAAGAATAAGGGGAAAATGGACAGCCAAGGCCCAATCTTCCCAAGCCACAAGAAATAATTTTAATGAAAAACTAGGTGCAGCACCTACTTAAATGTTGGCCCAAATTAAAGACACATGTTGGATGCAAATGAAGTACAAGAAAGTTGGCAAAAGGGCCAATGTTCTTAAGTCCAATAAGGCCCAAATGAAAAGTCCAAGTAGGTGGATCACCTACTTGACAAATTATGGCCCAAAATGAGTGAGAAGTCTGCCAAAGCAGGTCCCTTCAAAAGAGATTGATATCAGCCTTCTCCAACCATTTTACTTTGACAAAAATCTGATTTCTAGAGCCTTCTCTCTTCTCTCTCTTATATTCATACAGCAGCCATTAAATACCATTAGTGTTATTGAATAATAGGGATTTGAAGCTATTGGAAGTTATAATTTAAGACAAGTTAAGGAGGACAACCTTTACCTTGAAGAATCCAAGTCTTAAGCAAGTGGTAATTCTGTTCAGCAAGGTAAGCTACTGCAATTTTCTCCCTCTTGTGCTTGAGTTAATTAGGAAACTTGGTATGTGTTAGTGAGTTGGAAATTATTAGTTTTACATGGTGAATATTTGGGAGGATGTTCTGGTGATTAGTGCGTGTTGGGACAGCCATGGTGGGTAGTCCTCTTTAAATTAAGTTATGAGCTTGTTTGAGCACTTAAAAAGTAATGTTAGCTCTAACCATGATTCATATTGCTTCTATATTACATTATTATGTGTAAAGATTGTTTTATGTATGTTATGATAAGGGATGTGACTGGATGTGTGGGGAAGTTATGGAGACGTTAAAGGACTTAAATATTACAGGGAGTTTTGGGGATGACCTGATACAAAGGTTGTACAGTATATAGACGCGATTAAAGGGAAAGGGAAGGAAAGAAAACACTCGCTACATATATTGCAGCTTACTGCTTCGTTACTATTTGGGTGAGATCAAGTAGCTCAAATTGATTGATTAGCTACTAATACTATTCTTATGACTTATTTTATTGTTGATTAGTGATCTGAAGAGAAGGAGCTTAAGTCATACGTTTTGAATTGTATAGCAAGGTATGTAAGGCTATTCGATTTCCTATTTCTTTGGCATGAATCCACCACTTGTAAGCTTTCTAAGTGCCCTTGGTAGTGACTGGTCCTTAAATGCAGTTCATACTCCTTAGAGCGTTAAAGTGAGTACTCTAATATGAGTTTATTACTAAATGTGCATGCTTACTCTACCAAGCATTAGAATGCAAGGTTTAAACTTGTTTCATCGTCAAGCACCCTTGGCACATATTCCCCTTATATAAGTCAAAGTGATCCTAAATCATACATGGTACATATGTTTATATGTTGGATATACAATCTACCCATATCAAGCCAACTTGCTTCAATTGTCTAATCCATCATATATGTCATCTTGTCACATGTTCATATGTTCCCTTTATTGGTTATTACTCAACATTGCGTTAGACTATTATGTTACCTCACAAGATGTCTACTTTCTCTATTGTACATTTATATGTACTTACTTGGAATATGTATCCGTCCTTAAGTTGAGATTTCCACATTCTTCCTTCGTTCCACATTCATGCATACCTGTCTTTGATATTAGTTAGTGAGTAAACTATCATATATAGTTCAAATATCTAGGCTGAAAGTTGTATGTCTTCACTTGATATGTGCTTCAATTTGAGATGTCAACATGGTTACTGAGTCATAGAGCTCATAAGTATTATGTTGGTGTCACATTTGCTTCCTACGTCATTGCAATTGTCGTAAGTCCATATTCGTATGTCTTCTACTACTGGTTCATAGTTCCAAATCTCAACAATGATTATTTGACCACCAAATCAGTAGTCTCAAAGAGTTATGATTATCCAAAGAATAATATCTAAAGAGTTATGAACATCAAACAACAATCTCAAAGATTAAAGAATCTAAGTGATGATATTGTATAATTATGGGTGGTTGCCCAGGGAAAAAATTCCTAGCATGGGTCGATCCCAATTGGTATAGAAGGGTGGCAGCTCAGGGGCGAAAGCCTAGCATGGGCCGATCCCTATTGGTATGGAAGGGTGGCATCTCAGGGGCGAAAGCCTAGCATGGGCCGATCCCTATTGGTATGGAAGGGTGGCATCTCAGGGGCGAAAGCCTAGCATGGGCCGATCCCAATTTGTGGAATTATGAGGACAGCATCCTAGGAGTTAAAATGCCTCGCATGGGTCATCCTCTTCTACCGCTGATCAGCTGGTTATTTGTATCATATGTCTTATAAATAATATAATGCACAGAAAAGTAAAGAAAAGAATGTAACATACACAATTCCACTAGTATAAGCAAAGGTGGTCTCTAATCCTTATCTATAGGTATTGGGTTAAATTGAGCTCTCATTTTACATATGGTTGTATTATGCGTTACATATTCTGTACATTCTTTCGTACTGAAGTCCCTTATTTGGGACGCTGCATTTCATGCTGCAGGTTTAGTACTCAAAAATAGATCTCCCCAATAGAAGCAAATGATACTCAGTGATTGTTAGTGAGCTTTAGATTGATTCGGGGCTTTGCCGAGTCTTTACTATGCATATTTTTATAGTGGTACATTCATGTATTCCAATAGGGGATTTGTAGACATTGTAAAGTTATCATTTGTATTCCTAGTGTCACACCTCAAATCCCATTAAGACAGACAGGCCCCCGATGCCCTAAAGGCCCGAGAGTACCAACCTGTAGCATGTGGTTACTATGCATCTAATTATAACAAAGTTCACATAGGATGCAGCCATACGTTACCAACATAAGTAGACCCAAAAGTTATATACAAGACGAGACCGTTGAGACCACAACTCCTTAAGACACAACTGAACCATATACATACGTCTACAAAGCCTCTAAAAGATAGAAAACCTTATAGTAGGTGGGGACAGACCCCGCCTTACCCTTACCTACGATACAATACCAAAATGAATTTACCAAGGACTCAGTAAAGCTCCGAATCAACCTGGAGCTCACCAAAAGTATCTGAGTGTCGTGTGCTCCTACTGGGGAGGTCTACTAGCTGGAGTACCTGTGCCTGCAGTATGAAACGCAGCAAACCCCGTGAGGAACGTTAGTACAAAAAAATATACTGAATATGCAAGGCCATAGCATATGTAATACGAGGGCTCAAATGAAATCAAGTCTCAACATATGAGTACATAGATTAGGAGAGAAGACCACTTTTGCTTACTCTTGTGAGATCATGTAAGTTGACATTCTTTTCTTTACTTTTCTGTACGTTATAATGTTTGTAGGGCATATGATACAAGTGATCAGCTGATCAGTGGTAGAAAACGATGACCCATGCTAGGAATTTAACCCCTGGGATGCGATCCACATAATTACACAAACTGGGATCAGCCCATGCTAGGCTCTCGCCCCTCAATAATACAATATAAATAGCCCTTAGGGCAGTAGCTAAGTCACATAATTATCAAAATCATGTTCATTATACCCATTTCATAAGTCAAAAGTTGATAAAAAGCAATAACATGGTTTCATTAAAGTTTTAGAATTAGAATCACCAACTAACATTAGAAATAACATATTTGGATCCTTTAAAATATTTTCATGCAAGACCCATACTTAGAGTCAAAGATAAAAGAAGTTAGGACTTGAAAACCCTTTTTGAAATTCCTTAGAAATGGCTCCTTGAATGGAAGAGAGTTCAACGATGACTACCATACCTCAATGAGAAGAAACCCATGAATTTTTTTATGAAGAAACGTCCACCACCAGCCCCTTCTATCCCTTCCTTGAGCTCAAGCTTCTATTGGGTTTTGAGAGTTTTTCTTGAGGGAGGGTTTTGGGGTTTTGAAAATGAAGTCAAAAATTAGGTCTTAGTGTTTGAACCCTCTTAATATACCAAAAGACCCTAAAGAAATCATTCTAGGTTCATAAAAGACTTGCGGTGAATTTACCAAACTTGTTGTTGTGAATACCATTTATATATTAGCACATAGGAGGATAATTATACAAGTGTAGAATAGTGAACATATAATGAAGTAGTTCTATACACTAAGGAGAGGGGGAAATATTGTTACCTATTTGGAGATAGTACGTTGCCACTAAGTTTCCTTTATTAGGAATAGAACTTAGGAGATTCACTTCATTGATATTAATCGCAAGTATTAGATTTCATGCCAAGGAATATGGAATCGGATATCCTTACATACCTTATCCTCTGACCGATATAACAATCACGATTCAACCCCCTTTTCGGTTTTAATCAACAATTTAAGTCATGGTAACTTTTACAGATATTGAGCCCATACAGCCCTTAAATTAATGTGTATCACCACACCCTCATTCTCTTTCAAATACATACGTTACATATCCTTTCCAAAGATTAACCAAGTTGCACCAACAAGAAAACACATAAAACAGCCCCAAATATTCTTTATCATACAATCAATTATTGAACTCACCACCCCTTGAGTTCTTCATGACAGCACACCCGTAATTCCTCACTCAAACTCATACATAAGGAGGAAAAAACTGGAGCAGTCACCTTACCTCAATTTCTACAACTTCTCCTTATATTTGAAATTCCTCAGCTTCCCTTCACACTTAAACCAAAGAAGAAGACAAAGGTATCTTAATAACTAAGCAAGTGAGAAGTAGATTCTAGAAATATTCTGCCTTTACACTTATATTTGAGCATGAATAACATGTTCTCCTAATCATCCATGGGATAATTAAGCTAAATCCAAAAGTTTCTTGACTTACCTTGGTTTGCAGATATGAGAGTTTCTTTAAGAACCATTAAAGAAATTTAAGGCTGTTGTTCTAATCTTTAAGAGAAAGAGAGAGAGAGAGAGAGAGAGAGAGCTGGAGTTAATCCTCAATATTATGGGTTACAATGGGTGAAAAGATCAGCTCATATTGAATTTATATGGAGCTTTATTGACCCCAAAAAATATCCTCTAGAACCTTCTTTTTTTGGTCCACTTTTAGCCACTAATTGGTCAAGTAGGTGATGCACCTGCTTATGTCAAGAAGCTCAAAAGTTCAAACTAGGTGATGCACCTACTTGCTTTCACTTGGGCTTTAACTATATTGGGCCTTGACAGATTTGGCTGCTGGGCTTTCTTTCATTTTTATGTTGATCTCGATAAAATAAGAAAGTTTTAAAAAAATCACCTCTAAATGATATACGAGCCAAAAGTTGCGATCATTTGAAGTTTCACGAAATGTAACTCAAAAGAGGTAGTTGTGAATTTTTGAACTTTAAACTTCAAACGGTCATAAATCGTGCCTCGGATGTAGGATTGAGGCGATTTTTTCAATCTAGTTATTTTTTTTGAGATCTACGCGAAAAAGCTCCACACACCTCATATGAATTATAGTTTTACTTTTATCGTTGTGTGACTTAATATAAATAAAATTATAATAAGAAATAACCATCAAATCAAATAAAGGAATTGAATTTACCACGTAAATATCAAAAAAATAAGCAAGTTTAAAAAAAGAGTAGCCTCTAAATGATATACGTGACAAAAGTTATCATCATTCGAAGTTTCACAAAATGTAACTCAAAAGAGGTAGTTCTGAATTTTTGAACTTCAAATGGTCATAAATTGTGCCTCTGATGTCGGATTAAGGAAATGTTTTTTCAATCTAATTATTTTTTCGAGATCAACCCAAAAAATTACCGCACACTGAGATAGGACGTATAGTTTTACTTTTATCATTGTATGACTAAATATAAGTAGAATTAGAAGAAGAAAAATATCAAATCAAATAAAGAAATTGAGTTTAACACGCAGATCTTGAAAAAATAAGCAAGTTGAAAAAAAGAATCGCCTCTAAATGATATTCGAGGCAAAGTTACGATCATTTGAAATTCAAGAAAATGATTTTTTTAAATCTGGTTAATTTTTCGAGATCTACGCGAAAAAACACCACACACAATGATAAATGGCTTCTAGTTTTACTTTTGTCATTGGGTGACTAAATATAAGTAAAAATTATAAGAAGAAAAAACAATCAAATCAAATAAAGAAATTGAGTTTACCACGTAGAGTTAAAAAAAATAAGCAAGTTTTAAAAAAGAATTGCCTCTAAATGATATTCGAGGAAAAGTTATGATCATTTGAAGTTACACAAAATGTAACTCAAAAGAGGTAGTTGTGAATTTTTGAATTTCAAACGGTCATAAATCGTGCCTTGGATGTCGGATTGAGATGATTATTTTTTTCAATCTAATTATTTTTTTGAGCTCTATTCGAAAAAACATGACACACTAAGGTAGGACTTATAGTTTTACTTTTATCGTTGTGTGACTAAATATAAGTAAAATTATAAGAAGAAAAAGAAATCAAATCAAATAAAGGAATTGAGTTTACCATGTAGATCTCGAAAAAATAAGGAAGTTTAAAAATAGATTCTCCCCTAAATGATATTCGAGGCAAAAGTTACGATCATTTGAAGTTTCACGAAATGTAAACAAAAAGAGGTAGTTCTGAATTTTTTAACTTCAAACGGTCATAAATCTTGCCTCGGATGTCGGATTGAGGCAATTTTTTTATTTGGTTATTTTTGTGAGATCTACCCGAAAAAACACCACACACTGAGATAGGACTTATAGTTTTACTTTTATCGTTGTGTGACTAAATATAAGTAAAATTATAAGAAGAAAAAACAATCTAATCAAATAAAGGAATTTAGTTTACCACGTAGATCTTACATAAATAAGCAAATTTTTAAAAAAGAATCGCCTCTAAATGATATTTGAGGAAAAAGTTACTATCATTTGAAGCACGCAATGTAACTCAAAAGAGGTAGTTCTGAATTTTTGAACTTCAAACGGTCAGAAATCGTGCCGAGGATATCGGATTGAGGCAATTTTTTTCTATTTTTTTTTGAGATCTGCGCGATAAAATACCATACACTGAGATAGGACTTCTAGTTTTACTTTTATCGTTGTGTGACTAAATATAAGTAAAATCATAAGAAGAAGAAAAAGTAAATCAAATAAAGGAATTGACTTTACCACGTTGATCTCGAAAAAATAAGCAAGTTTAAAAAAAGAATCGCTTCTATATGATATTCGAGGCAAAAGTTACGATCATTTGAAGTTTCACAAAATGTAACTCAAAAGAGGTAGTTGTGAATTTTTGAACTTCAAACGTTCATAAATCGTGCCTTGGATGTCGGATTTAGGCGACTTTTTTCAATCTGGTTATTTTTTAAAAATCTACGCGAAAAAAAACAACAAACTTAGATAGAACTTATAGTTTACTTTTATCATTGTGTGACTAAATATAAGTAAAATTATAAGAAAAAAATTCAAATCAAATAAAGGAATTCAGTGTACCATGTAGATCTCGAAAAAAATAAGAAAATTTTAAAAAACAAATCGCTTCTAAAATGATATTGGAGGCAAAAGTTACGATCATTTGAAGTTTCACAAAATTTAACTCAAAAGAGGTAGTTGTGAATTTTGGAACTTCAAACTTCAAACGGTTATAAATCGTGCCTCGGATGTAGGATTGAAGCGATTTTTTTCAACCTGGTTATTTTTTCGATATCTACGCGAAAAATCTCCACACACCTCATATGACTTATAGTTTTACTTTTATAATTGTGTGACTAAATATAACAAAAATTACATGAAGAAAAAACAATCAAATCAAATAAAGGAATATAGTTTATCACGTAGAGTTAGAAAAAATAAGCAAGTTTAAAAAAAGAATCGCCTCTAAATGATATTCGAAGCAAAAGTTACGATCATCCGAAGTTTCACGAAATGTAACTCAAAAGAGGTAGTTGTGAATTTTTGAACTTCAAACGTTCACAAATCGTGCCTCGAATATCCGATTCAGGCGATTTTTTTAATCTGGTTATTTTTTTGAGATCTACGCGAAAAAGCACTACTCACTGAGATAGGACTTATAATTTTACTTTTATCATTGTGTAACTAAATATAAGCAAAATTATAAATCAAATCAAATATAGAATAGAGTTAACCACGTAGATCTAAAAAAAATAAGCAAGCTTTGAATGAAGAATCACCACAAAATGATATTCGAGGTAAAAGTTACTATCATTTGAAGTTTCACGAAATGTAACTCAAAAGAGGTAGTTGTGAATTTTTGAACTTCAAATGGTCACAAATCGTGCCTCGGATGTCCGATTGTGGCGATTTTTTTCAATATAGATATTTTTCGAGATCTACGCAAAAAAATACTGCACACTGAGATAGGACTTATAATTGTACTTTTATCATTGTGTGACTAAATATAAGTAAAATTATAAGAAGAAAAAAAACATCAAATCAAATAAAGGAATTGAGTTTACCAGGTAGATCTCAAAAAAATAAGCAAGTGTTTAAAAAGAATCTCCTCTAAATGATATTAGAGGCAAAAGTTATGATCATTTGAAGTTTGACGAAATGAAACTCAAAAGAGGTAATTATGAAATTTTGAACTTTCAAACGGTCATAAATTATGCCTTGGATGTCAGATTGAGGATTTTTTTTTTCAATGTGGTTATTTTTCGAGATCTACCTGAAAAAATACTACACACTGAGATAGGACTTATAATTTTACTTTTATCATTGTGTGACTAAATATAAGTAATATTATAAGTAGAAAAAAAATTAAATCAAATAAAGGAATTGAGTTTAGCATGTAGATCTCAAAAAAATAAGCAAGTTTAAAAAAAGAATCTCCTCTAAATAATATCGGAGGCAAAAGTTACGATCATTTAAAGTTTCACAAAATGTATCTCAAAAGAGGTAGTTGTGAATTTTTGAACTTCAAATGGTCATAAATTGTTCCTCGGATGTCGGATTGAGATGTTTTTTTTCAATCTGGTTATTTTTTCGAGCTTTTTGTGAAAAAACACCATACATTGAGTTACGACTTATAGTATTACTTTTATTGTTGTGTGAATTAGTATAAGTAACCACGTAGATATCAAAAAAATAAGCAAGTTTAAAAAAAAAATCGCCACTAAATGATATTTGAGGCAAAAGTTACGATTATTTGATTTTTCACGAAATGTATCTCAAAAGAGGTAGTTGTGAATTTTTGAACTTCTGCCGGTCATAAATCGTGCCTCAGATGTCGGATTGAGGGGATTTTATTTTTCAATCTTGTAATTTTTTAAATCTACGTGAAAAAACACCAGATACTGAGATAGGACTTATAGTTTTAGTTTTATCGTTGTGTGACTAAATACAAGTAAATTCATAAGAAGAAAAAAATCAAATCAATTAAAGGAATTTAGTTTACTATGGAGATCTCGAAAAAATAAGCAAGTTTAACAAAAGAATCGCCTCTAAATGATATTCGAGGTAAAAGTTACGATCATTTAAAGTTTCACGAAATGTAACTCAAAAGAGGTAGTTGTGAATTTTTAAATTTCAAACGGTCATAAATCGTGTCTCGGATGTCGGATTGAGATGATTATTCTTTTCAATCTGGTTATCTTTTTGAGCTCCATTCGAAAAAAATACGACACAATGAGGTAGGACTTATAGTTTTACTTTTATCGTTGTGTGACTAAATACAAGTAAAATTATAAGAAGGAAAAAAGCCAAATCAAATAATGGAATTGAGTATACCACGTAGATCTCAAATTAATAAGCATATTTAAAAAAATAATCGTCTCTAAATGATATTCGAGGCAAAAGTTACGATCATTTGAGGTGTCATGAAATGTAACCAAAAGAGGTAGTTGTGAATAAATGAACTTCAAACGGTCATAAATCGTGCCTCGGATGTCGGATTGAGGCGATTTTTTTTCAATCTCGATATTTTTTCGAGATCTACGTGAAAAAACAGCACAAACTTGATAGGAGTTATAGTTTTACTTTTATCATTGCGTGACTAAATATAAGTAAATTATAAGAAGAAAAAAATCAAATCAAATAAAGAAATTGAGTTTACCATGTAGATCTCAAAAAATAAGCAAGTTTAAAAAAGAATTGCCTCTAAATGATATTCGAGGCAAGAGTTACGATCACTTGAAGTTTCACGAAATGTAACTCGAAAGAGGTAGTTGTGAATTTTGAACTTCAAGCGGTCATTGTTACGACCCGAAAGTACCCCCTAGAATTTAGGGCAACCCTTAGGTCGGAACAAGGCGTACTTGACCTTTCGAAAATACTAGCCATTTGCTATCATTCATTACATAAGAAATGAAAAGTAGTGCATAATTAAAACTTTTCACGACAATTATAATAAAAAGGAAATATCTTTTATAAATATTAAAGAATAGTCTCGTCGTCACAAGCCAACTTAAAGACACAACTTAGACATGTTAAGGACACACCCCTTTACATTGAGTGAAATTACATAATGAATCTTAATAGTAGAAACTAAGAAATAGAACTATGCCCTCGAATATATGAGGCTTAGTCATTCATTCTTTTGTGGGGGATAGCTTTAACCGATGGGACTTGTAAGTTACACTAAGTGCAATGTGAGAGTAGCATCCCATACTCCTACTCCTACTTAGTGCTCCTTGAGGAATCCCTTGGATCAAGCACACTACATTCATCCTTCATAACTTCATATTATATAAAACTTAACTTTAACTTGCTTCCTTAACATTATACCTTAAAAGTCATCTAACTTCATTTACAACACATGATAACTCATTCATACACTTCATATAAAACACACCAAGACTCCCCTTCAGAATGTCTACTTTGTGCAATGGATAAATAGCGTCCCATACCACCTGTCACGACTCAAAACCCATTAAGACGGACAGGCACCCGATGCCCTAAAGGCCCGAGAGAACCAACCTGCAACCTGATCTTACTGAGCATATACTATAACAATTGAGCCAAGTTAACTTTGGATGCAACGATATAAACCAACGTAAGTAGGTCCAAAAGTTATATACAAGACTTGGCCGTTTAGACCACAACTCCTTAAGACACAACTGAACCATGTACATACGTCTACAAAGCCTCTAAAAGATAGAAGACTAGAGTAGGTCGGGACAGACCCCGCCTTACCCTTAACTACGATACAATACCAAACGAATTTAACAAGGACTTAATAAAGCTCCGAATCAACTTGGAGCTCACCAAAAGTAGCAGAATTTTGAGTGCTCCTACTGAGGAGGTCTACTAGCTGGAGTAACTGAGCCTGCAGCATGAAATGCAGCGTCCCCAATACGGGACGTCAGTACGAAAAATGTACTGAATATGTAAGGCAAATAGTATATGTAATACAAGGCTCAAATGAAATCAAGTAACAACATAAGGGTGCATAGATTAGGAGAGAAGACCACCTTTGCTTACTCTTATGGGATCAAGTAAGCTACATTCTTTTCTTTACCTTGTTGTATGTTATAATCTTTGTTGGGCATGTGATACAAGTGACCAGCTGATCAGTGGTAGAAGAGGATGACCCATGCTAGGCGTATTAACCCCTGGGATGCGGTCCTCATAATTACACAACTTGGGATCGGCCCATGCTAGGCTTTCGCCCCTGAGCTGCCACCCTTCTATACCAATAGGGATCGGCCCATGCTAGGCTTTCGCCCCTGAGCTGCCACCCTTAATTATATAGATTTCTTCACTTAGATTCTTAATCTTTGAGATTATAGTTAATCAGTTCATAACTCTTTTGAGACGTTATTTTGGATAATCATAACACTTTGAGATGTTGATTTGGTGGTCATAATCATCTTGGAGATATGAAATTACGGAACAGTAGTGGAATACATGAAAACAATACTTTGAGGCACTAACAATGACATAAGGAGCTATGAAACATCAACACCTTACTTTAAGACCTTAATGGCACAATTGACTTCAATTGGCTTAGGAGAAGGATTCATCAAACTTTCTTTTGCAAATACCATTTCTATAACAGCACAAGGGGAAATTACACAAGTATAGAGTAGTGAACATATAATGAAGTAGTTCCATGTGCTTAGAATGGGGAAAGAAATATTGTTAGCTATTTGGAGATAGTACGCTGCCAATATGCTTCCTTTTCTAGAAATAGAACTTATGGGAATCACTTCATTGATATTAATTGCAGATGGCAGATTTCATGCCAAAAGGATATAAAATCGAATAGCCTTACATACCTTATTTTTCTGACCAATACCACTATCACGATTCAGCCTTCCTTATTGGGTGCTAATCTACAACATAAGTCATGATTAAGCTAACATCAGCAGCTAATCACAATAAGGTCCTCCAAAACAGTAGCTAAAATATTTGATGGAAATCAGGCCCAAACAACCCTTACATAAATGGTGAACCACCACACCCTTCCTCTACACATTAATACAACTCATACATCATCTCCCAAGCTACCCAAACAGCCCTCAACAACAATATTCATAAGGCAGCCACTATCAATCTCAAATCTTTCAGCATAATAGGAGAATATTGACTCAAAGATTTATCACAATCCATGAATTCTTGATAAACATATACAAAATTCTCCACTCCAAACATTATCAAAGAGAGGAAAACAAATGGGTTGAAGTCTTACCTTAATTCTGAAAATTTATCCTCTACACTTGTACTTCAAGAATTCAAACTCTCCTTCAAACTCTTACTTGAAAAATTAGACAGCACTCAAGAACTCTAAGGTGTCTTAGGGCTGCTAATTGAAGCCAAGAGAGACCAAGAAAGAACTTAGGAAATCTGAAACTTTTGCAAGTTCAAAATGGAGAATAAGACTTGATCCTTATCCTTTGAAAAAGGAGGTGTTATGGCCGACACTCTTGACCAATTTTGGGCCATATAATGTCAAGTAGGTGCCCCACCTGCTTGTCCTTTTAACTTGGGCCTTTTTGGACTTAATATTATTGGACCTTGGCTGTCCATTTTCCCTTTGTTCTTTTATTCCACTTGGGACAGATTAATGCAAGTAGGTGGTACACACTTGGCCCAATAACATGGTAAAACAAATCTTAGGAGGTCATGCACTTACCTAGTTTCACTTGGTCTTTATCCATAATGGGCCAATTGGCAGATTTGGCTGCTGGGCCTTCTTTCATTCACAATTTTCTTTAATAGGTTTGGGCTTCAAATGAGCCCCTAAATATAAGCCTAAATCTGGTCAATCAAACTTGGGCCCTTTAACTATAATATAGATCAAGTAGGTGATGCAGCTGCTAGCTCAATTACCATCTTACTATAATTACTTAAATACTTTCCATCGGAGTTAACTTGCAATACATATGCTAAAACGTGCAAGGCATTACATCACCTTCCAAGCTAGTTTAAACCAACACTAATCACATAAGAAACATGATCCCTCACCTACACTATAAGTCTATGTCAAGTATAACATGAATAGAACTACCACATACAAAAATACAGGCCGTTACACCACCACCTACCCTAAGTAGTACATTCTTTTAGGAGGCTTAGTCATTCATTCTTTTGTGGGGGATAGCTTTAACCGACATATACCATGAGATCTAGACATGGAATCCCGATATTACCCCTATTGGATGAGGGATCTCCCACTTGCCTAGGGTAGGGGCATTCTTTTAGCTTTCACATGGCTTGGCCAATAGCTACACCTATGCGGGCGCATAGTTAAGAGATAAGGAGATTGTTTCTAAGTAACTCACTCTGTACTCACGAGGAGTACTCATCTCAAGAGTTACATTGGGTACAACATCTCTACAAACAATGTGCACCCACCCCTTCTTCAAATCCTATCGGTGCTAAGCATAACTCCCCCACGGAGTCTTAAACATTCATTACTATAGGTTAAGGGATAACTAATTAGCACCACATCTCAACTCACGAAGGGTACTTATCCCTAGAGGTTACACTGGAACACCACATCTCAACTCACGAAGGGTACTTATCCCTAGAGGTTACACTGGAACACCACATCTCAACTCACGAAGGGTATCCAACCTCCAACCTATCTTAGAAAGCTCTTGGGAATAGTAAGGTTGCTACTAAACACTTCATCTCAACTCATGAAGAGTGTTCAGCCCAAAACTCCCCCTTTCATTCACATTCTTTAGCTTCATTCATTCATTCATTTAAAGTGTGAGTGTGTGTACATGTGAGCACACCTTTCACATAATCACCATTTTCATAACATTGACTTCTAATCATGCTTACATCTTCATTCATCATATTACACACTTTAATATGCTTCACATATACAAATACCTCATTTAGACATAGTCTCTACAATCATACATTTCAAGCTTTATAAAGCACATCAACAAAACATCATCATTATCATCTTACTTCACATAATATGCCTTCTCGGCCTCATTCACAATACATAAGTAAATTCATATTCATGTACTTCAAGTAAACACCGCCACCAAAGGTGGACCATACCACTCAAGAACATTTCATGATAAATGATATTCGAGGCAAAAGTTACGATCATTTAAAGTTTCACGAAATGTAAATAAAAAGATGTAGTTGTGAATTTTTTAACTTCAAACGGTCACAAATCGTAACTCGAATATCCGGTTGAGGCGATTTTTTTCAATCTGGTAATTTTTTCGAGATCTACGCGAAAAAGCACTACTCACTGAGATAGGACTTATAATTTTACTTTTATCATTGTGTAACTAAATATAAGTAGAATTATAAGAAGAAAAACCAATCAAATCAAATAAAAGAATTTAGTTTACCACGTAGATCTTAAAGAAATAAGCAAATTCAAAAAAAAAGAATCGCCTTTAAATGATATTCGAGGCAAAAGTTCCGATCATTTGATGTTTCACGAAATGTAACTAAAAGAGGTAGTTATGAATTTTTGAACTTCAAACAGTCGTAAATCGTACCTAGGATGTCGAATTGAGGCAAATTTTTTCAATATGGTTATTTTTTAGAGATCTGCGCGATAAAATACCATACACTGAGATAGGACTTATAGTTTTACTTTTATCGTTGTGTGACTAAACCTAAGTAAAATCATAAGAAGAAAAATTAAATCAAATAAAGGAATTGAGTTTACCACATTGATCTAGAAAAAATAAGCAAGTTTAAAAATGAGTCGCCATCATATGATATTCGTGACAAAAGTTATGGTCATTTGAAGTTTCACGAAATGTAAATCAAAAGGGGTAGATGTCAATTTTCGAACTTTAAACGGTCATAAATTGTGCCTTGGATGTCGGATTGAGGCAATCCTTTTTTTCAATCTGGTTATTTTTTCGATATATATAGGAAAATACCACGCACTGAGATATGATTTATTGTTTTATTTTTTATCATTGTGTGACTAAATATAAGTAAAACTATATAAAAAAAAATCAAATCAAATAAATGATTTGAGTTTACCCCGTAGATCTCAAAAATATAAGCAAGTTTAAAAAAAGAATCGCCTTTAAATGATATTCGAGGCAAAAGTTACGATCATTTGAAAATTCACGAAATGTAACTCAAAAGAGGTAGTTATAAATTTTTGAACTTCAAAATGTTATAAATCGCAATTTGGTTATATTTTCGAGATTTACCCAAAAAAAACCACACACTGAGATAGGACTTATAGTTTTACTTTTATCGTTGTATGAGTAAATACAAGTAAAATTATAAGAAGAAAAATAAATCAAATCAACTAAAGGAATTGAGTTTACAACGTAGAACTACAAAAAATAAGCAAGTTTTAAAAAGAATCGCCTCAAAATGATATTCAAAGCAATAGTTATGATCATTTAAAGTTTGACGAAATGTAACTCAAAAGAGGTAATTGTGAATTTTTCAAATCTAAACGGATAAATCGTGTCTCGGATGTCGAATTGAGACGTTTAATTTTTCAATCTAGTTATTTATTCAAAATCTACGCGAAAAAATACCACACACTGAGATAGTACTTATAGTTTTATTTTTATCGTTGTACGACTAAATATAAGTAAAATTTTAAGAATAAAAACAAATCAAATCAAATAAAGAATTGAGTTTACCACGTAGATCTCAAAAAAATAAGCAAGTTTTAACAAATCGCCACTAAATGATATTCAAGACAAAAATTAGGATCATTTGAAGTTTCATGAAATGTAACTCAAAAGAGGTAATTGTGAATATTTGAACTCAAAACGGTTATGAATCGTGTCTTAGATATCGAAGGCGGTTTTTTATTTTAATCTGGTTATATTTTCGAGATCTACGCAAAAAAATACCACACATTGAGATAGGACTTATTGTTTTACTTTAATTGTTGTGTGAATAAATATAAGTAAAATTATAAGAAGAGAATAATAATCGAATCAAATAATGAAATTGAGTTTACCACGTAGATCTCAAAAAAAATAAGTAAGTTTAAAGAGAGATTGACCTCTAAATTAATTAACATCTTTAGTTACTTGTTAACTAGTTTTAATCATCGATTCATCCAATCAACATCTTACAAGTGATGAACTTTTTTTGAGGATTGAAATTTTTCAAAGTGTCCAAATTCACTTCTTTCTTCTTCTAAACTCATTTTTCTTCTATTTTCAACTATTTAACAATTAATTAACATCTTTGATTACTTGTTAACAAGTTTTTAATCATCAAATCATTTCTTTGATCCTTCAAATTAAGTAACAAATAGTAATTCTTCAACTTTTGTTACTTCGTTTATTTTGAGTCTGAATCTTTTGCTATTTCTTTCTTCTAATTTTCTCATCTTAATTCTTGATTCAAGTCCTTTAGATTTTTTCGTCATCCTTCTTTCAAGAGTCACAAGAATCCACTCCACCACAAAGAATTAGTGATCTTGTGAATTGATTTGGCAAAGGTAGATCTCGATCAACTTTGGGAAGAAGCTTTAGGAAGGTGAGTGTGAGATCAAATACGAGAGGTGTGAGGAATTTTTCACTAACCTTGTTTGCTAAGTTTTGTAGGTACCCAAGGTGATTACAAAGAAGAATGTCATTCGTAACTTTTGAATTTGATGGAGATGACATTAGTGAATACGCTTGTAGCAATGTGAGCTATGAGCATAATGAAAATGAGTTCTGTGATGTCTATGATGGTCCTTATGAGCATGGAAATGGGGCTCTTGTTTATGATGGTGATTCTTATGTTGGATCATGGGATAATGAACAAGATAGTGGTGAGAACTACTACTCAAGAGATGATTTTGAGATGAATGGAACTTATGACTCTTGTGATGATGTTGAAGGGGTAGAAGGAACTTATGGTGTATACCATTGGGACAATGAAGGTTCTCAAGCTTTCCACCATGGTTATGATGGTGATATGAGGGACAATTCTTTCTCTCATAGGTCTTATGAATGTTTTGAGCAGAATCTAGAGGGAAATGGAAGTTGTGAGGTTGGATTTTCTTCCTCGTCTTGTGCTACTGCTTATTCTAGGAAATAAGGCATAGATGTTTGGGCGGGAAAATTTAAGGATTTTCGTGTGGACCATAGAAGCAGTACATTCACTACTTCTCAAAATATGATGACTTATTCTTCTCATCCTAGTTCCAATGTTTCTTGTTATCCGTATGGTGATGAGGTTGGAGGTAGAGGAGGAGGAACACTAAGCCGTGAAGTAGTAGAGTTAAGAGAATCTTTTACAACATTGAGGGAAGATTTTGATGATTTCTTGCGGATGTTTGAAAAGGTCAAGTCTAGGTACAAATGAGGAACGTTATTCATCATGAAGATAAGCCTAAGGAGTTACCCTTGGAAGCAAAACAAGATACTCCTTGTAAGGTTGGCACTAAGGAGTTGCACATGGAAGTCAAAACACCCACTCCTTGTGCATCAAAATTGAAGTTGAACTTAAGGGATCTTCTAACCCTTCAAAAGGAATCCTTGGCACTTGCCCTAACTCCCATAAAATTGAGAGACAAAAGATTGAGAGGAGTAAGGGTGTGAAAAGTGACAACTCTAGAGTGGAAAAAGGAGAGGTTGGGCGGAGTGATGTGAGAGGTGATAACATGGGCAACATGGATGACACTAACATGAGTGGCATATACCCCTCAAGACCATTCACACGGAGTCAAGCAAAGGATCTCCAAGGCCTACAAGCAATGTTCATAAAAAGGGAAGCACTAGAAGAGATTGAAGGTTACCAAAAGGACATACAATGTGTTTACATTACATCAAATTGATAAGGAAGAAGGAAAGAGGCCATATGTGCAAATGGCCATTCCATGAATTCAAGAATTCACAAAAGAAGGCAACCAAACAAGGCCCTTACCTCATTAAGGGCGAAATTGTCAAAGAAGTGTCTTCTTTATTTCTTAGTATAAATATTAGTCTTTTATCATTTTGCAAGACTTAGACTATGATGAATATTGACTCTCAAATTATAGTATCTTCTTAGTGAGTAATTAGGAATTGCTAGTTAACTTCTTGAGTTTGATTAATCAAAGTGTTATTCCTTTGTGATTCTTGATTTCATTAGATTATTCTTTCTTGGGTTAAATTTAGGTTGTTGAAGTCAATTGGGAGGTGAGGGTTTTAGTCCCTTGTTGCCCATAATTTCAATAACTTGAGTATGAATCCACATATATTTTATTTCTTTGTGTCTCTCCTTGTTGATCTTTATCATTTGGTATCAGAGCCTAGGTTTAGATTTGTTCTTTCAAATCTAATCTTGGGTTGCAAAAGAAAAATATCCAAAAACCGTCCAAAAAAATAATCTGGATTTTTTTTTGTTATTTTTTTTACACTAGATCCTTTTTCCCTATTTTATTTTGAGTCTAGATTTCAAATTTTGTTCAATTTGGAGTTGTAGAAGTGAATTTACATTAAAGGGTTTCAAGCTTTTCAAACTTTTCAAATTTTAAAAGTGGGTCTTTTGATAGAGGAGAAATTGGAGGTTAATTATTAGTGGGCTTTGTTCTCTTAGTTGAAGGGAAGAAAATCCTAAAATTTGAGCCAATTTCGAGTTGATATGAGTGTATTGGGGTGTAGTGTGTGTTCTTGGTGTTTTTGGTGTTCTTCAAGTTGTTCTTGAAAAAGAAGAAAGAAGAAAGTACATTTGATCAAACTTTTCAAGTCAAAGTTGGTCAAAGGTGTTTTTTGGGGTCCATTAGTGGACTTTTGAAGAAAAAAAAGAAATCTAGAAAAAAAAATTAAAAAAATATTTTCCACGTTGACTGACACGTCAGCAGCCACATCAGATACCATCTGCCACGCCAGCGCCACATGGCATTGCATCAGCAGCCAGCGCAGCAGAAACCACCCAACAAGGCCCAGACGCCTAGTCAGTGCGTGGAGCTCACTTTCAGAAGCTGAAAATTGCAGGTTTTCCGTTGAAAGCCAAAAATATTCGAAGTTATGGGAAGTTTTTTGGACCTAGAAATTTTTCTAAGTGTCCAAACTTCGTGATTCTTTTTTCTATCATTTTCCCCTTCAATTCCTCAACTAATTAACAATTAATTAACATCTTTAATTACTTGTTAACTAGTTTTAATCATCAAATCATCCAATCAACATCTTACAAGTGATGAACTTTTTTTGAGGATTGAAATTTTTCCAAGTGTCCAAATTCACTTCTTCTTCTTCTAAACTCATTTTTCTTCTATTTTCAACTATTTAACAATTAATTAACATCTTTGATTACTTGTTAACAAGTTTTTAATCATCAAATCATTTCTTTGATCCTTCAAATTAAGTAACAAATAGTAATTCTTCTACTTTTGTTACTTGGTTTATTTTGAGTCCGAATCTTTTGCTATTTCTTTCTTCTAATTTTCTCATCTTAATTCTTGATTCAAGTCCTTTAGATTTTTTGTCATCCTTCTTTCAAGAGTCACAAGAATCCACACCACCACAAAGAATTAGTGATCTTGTGAATTGATTTGGCAAAGGTAGTTCTCGATCAACTTTGGAAGAAGCTTTAGGAAGGTGAGTGTGAGATCAAATACGAGAGGTGTGAGGAATTTTCCACTAACCTTGTTTGCTAAGTTTTGTAGGTACCCAAGGTGATTACAAAGAAGAATGTCATTCGTAACTTTTGAATTTGATGGAGATGACATTAGTGAACGCTTGTAGCAATGTGAGCTATGAGCATGATGAAAATGAGTTTTGTGATGTCTATGATGGTCCTTATGAGCATGGAAATGGGGCTCTTGTTTATGATGGTGATTCTTATGTTGGATCATGGGATAATGAACAAGATAGTGGTGAGAACTACTACTCAAGAGATGATTTTGAGATGAATGGAACTTATGACTCTTGTGATGATGTTGAAGGGGTAGAAGGAACTTATGGTGTATACCATTGGGACAATGAAGGTTCTCAAGCTTTCCACCATGGTTATGATGGTGATATGAGGGCCAATTCTTTCTCTCATAGGTCTTATGAATGTTTTGAGCAGAATCTAGAAGGAAATGGAAGTTGTGAGGTTGGATTTTCTTCCTCTTCTTGTGCTACTGCTTATTCTAGGAAATAAGGCATAGATATTTGGGCGGGAAATTTAAGGTTTTCGTGTGGACCATAGAAGCAGTACATTCACTACTTCTCGAAATATGATGACTTATTCTTCTCATCCTAGTTCCAATGTTTCTTGTTATCCGTATGGTGATGAGGTTGGAGGTAGAGGAGGAGGAACACTAAGCCGTGAAGTAGTAGAGTTAAGAGAATCTTTTACAACATTGAGGGAAGATTTTGATGATTTCTTGCGGATGTTTGAAAAGGTCAAATCTAGGTACAAATGAGGAACGTTATTCATCATGAAGATAAGCCTAAGGAGTTACCCTTGGAAGCAAAACAAGATACTCCTTGTAAGGTTGGCACTAAGGAGTTGCACAAGGAAGTCAAAACACCCACTCCTTGTGCATCAAAATTGAAGTTGAACTTAAGGGATCTTCTAACCCTTCAAAAGGAATCCTTGGCACTTGCCCTAACTCCCATAAAATTGAGAGATAAAAGATTGAGAGGAGTAAGGGTGTGAAAAGTGACAACTCTAGAGTGGAAAAAGGAGAGGTTGGTGGAGTGATGTGAGAGGTGATAACATGGGCAGCATGGATGACACTAACATGAGTGGCATGTACCCCTCAAGACCATTCACACGGAGTCAAGCAAAGGATCTCCAAGGCCTACAAGCAATATTCATGAAAAGGGAAGCACTAGAAGAGATTGAAGGTCACCAAAGAAGGACATACAATGTGTTTACATTACATCAAATTGATAAGGAAGAAGGAAAGAGGCCATGTGTGCAAATGGCCATTCCATGAATTCAAGAATTCACAAAAGAAGGCAACCAAACAAGGCCCTTACCTCATTAAGGGCGAAATTGTCAAAGAAGTGTCTTCTTTATTTCTTAGTATAAATATTAGTCTTTTATCATTTTGCAAG
The DNA here is from genome assembly GCA_022817965.1 of Solanum lycopersicoides. Classification (NCBI taxonomy): domain Eukaryota; kingdom Viridiplantae; phylum Streptophyta; class Magnoliopsida; order Solanales; family Solanaceae; genus Solanum; species Solanum lycopersicoides. The sequence continues at coordinate 3,889,259 of CM040619.1, forward strand.
ACTTAGACTATGATGAATATTGACTCTCAAATTATAGTATCTTCTTAGTGAGTAATTAGGAATTGCTAGTTAACTTCTTGAGTTTGATTAATCAAAGTGTTATTCCTTTGTGATTCTTGTTTCATTAGATTATTCTTCCTTGGGTTAAATTTAGGTTGTTGAAGTCAATTGGGAGGTGAGGGTTTTAGTCCCTTGTTGCCCATAATTTCAATAACTTGAGTATAAATCCACATATATTTTATTTCTTTGTGTCTTTCCTTGTTGATCTTTATCATTTGGTATCAGAGCCTAGGTTTAGATTTGTTCTTACAAATCTAGTCTTGGGTTGCAAAAGAAAAATATCCAAAAACCGTCCAAAAAAATAATCTGAATTTTTTTTTGTTATTTTTTTACACTAGATCCTTTTTCCCTATTTTATTTTGAGTCTAGATTTCAAATTTTGTTCAATTTGGAGTTGTAGAAGTGAAGTTACCATTAAAGGGTTTCAAGCTTTTCAAACTTTTCAAATTTTAAAGTGGGTCTTTTGATAGAGGAGAAATTGGAGGTTAATTATTAGTGGGCTTTGTTCTCTTAGTTGAAGGGAAGAAAATCCTAAAATTTGAGCCAATTTCGAGTTGATATGAGTGTATTGGGGTGTAGTGTGTGTTCTTGGTGTTCTTCAAGTTGTTCTTGAAAAAGAAGAATGAAGAAAGTACATTTGATCAAACTTTTCAAGTCAAAGTTGGTCAAAGGTGTTTTTTGGGGTCCATTAGTGGAATTTTGAAGAAAAAAAAGAAATCTAGAAAAAAATAATTAAAAAAATATTTTCCACGTGGACTGACACGTCAGCAGCCACATCAGATGCCATCTGCCACGCCAGCGCCACATGGCATTGCATCAGCAGCCAGCGCAGCAGAAACCAGCCAACAAGGCCCAGAGGCCTAGTCAGTGCGTAAAGCTCACTTTCAGAAGCTGAAAATTGCAGGTTTTCCCTTGAAAGCCAAAAATATTCGAAGTTATGGGAAGTTTTTTGGACCTAGAAATTTTTCTAAGTGTCCAAACTTCGTGATTCTTTTTTCTATCATTTTCCCCTTCAATTCCTCAACTAATTAACAATTAATTAACATCTTTAATTACTTGTTAACTAGTTTTAATCATCAAATCATCCAATCAACATCTTACAAGTGATGAACTTTTTTTGAGGATTGAAATTTTTCCAAGTGTCCAAATTCACTTCTTCTTCTTCTAAACTCATTTTTCTTCTATTTTCAACTATTTAACAATTAATTAACATCTTTGATTACTTGTTAACAAGTTTTTAATCATCAAATCATTTCTTTGATCCTTCAAATTAAGTAACAAATAGTAATTCTTCTACTTTTGTTACTTGGTTTATTTTGAGTCCGAATCTTTTGCTATTTCTTTCTTCTAATTTTCTCATCTTAATTCTTGATTCAAGTCCTTTAGATTTTTTTGTCATCCTTCTTTCAAGAGTCACAAGAATCCACACCACCACAAAGAATTAGTGATCTTGTGAATTGATTTGGCAAAGGTAGTTCTCGATCAACTTTGGGAAGAAGCTTTAGGAAGGTGAGTGTGAGATCAAATACGAGAGGTGTGAGGAATTTTCCACTAACCTTGTTTGCTAAGTTTTGTAGGTACCCAAGGTGATTACAAAGAAGAATGTCATTCGTAACTTTTGAATTTGATGGCGATGACATTAGTGAATACGCTTGTAGCAATGTGAGCTATGAGCATGATGAAAATGAGTTTTGTGATGTCTATGATGGTCCTTATGAGCATGGAAATGGGGCTCTTGTTTATGATGGTGATTCTTATGTTGGATCATGGGATAATGAACAAGATAGTGGTGAGAACTACTACTCAAGAGATGATTTTGAGATGAATGGAACTTATGACTCTTGTGATGATGTTGAAGGGGTAGAAGGAACTTATGGTGTATACCATTGGGACAATGAAGGTTCTCAAGCTTTCCACCATGGTTCTGATGGTGATATGAGGGCCAATTCTTTCTCTCATAGGTCTTATGAATGTTTTGAGCAGAATCTAGAAGGAAATGGAAGTTGTGAGGTTGGATTTTCTTCCTCTTCTTTTGCTACTGCTTATTCTAGGAAATAAGGCATAGATGTTTGGGCGGGCAATTTAAAGGTTTTCGTGTGGACCATAGAAGCAGTACATTCACTACTTCTCGAAATATGATGACTTATTCTTCTCATCCTAGTTCCAATGTTTCTTGTTATCCGTATGGTGATGAGGTTGGAGGTAGAGGAGGAGGAACACTAAGCCGTGAAGTAGTAGAGTTAAGAGAATCTTTTACAACATTGAGGGAAGATTTTGATGATTTCTTGCGGATGTTTGAAAAGGTCAAGTCTAGGTACAAAGAGGAACGTTATTCATCATGAAGATAAGCCTAAGGAGTTACCCTTGGAAGCAAAACAAGATACTCCTTGTAAGGTTGGCACTAAGGAGTTGCACAAGGAAGTCAAAACACCCACTCCTTGTGCATCAAAATTGAAGTTGAACTTAAGGGATCTTCTAACCCTTCAAAAGGAATCCTTGGCACTTGCCCTAACTCCCATAAAATTGAGAGACAAAAGATTGAGAGGAGTAAGGGTGTGAAAAGTGACAACTCTAGAGTGGAAAAAGGAGAGGTTGGGTGGAGTGATGTGAGAGGTGATAACATGGGCAGCATGGATGACACTAACATGAGTGGCATGTACCCCTCAAGACCATTCACACGGAGTCAAGCAAAGGATCTCCAAGGCCTACAAGCAATGTTCATGAAAAGGGAAGCACTAGAAGAGATTGAAGGTCACCAAAGAAGGACATACAATGTGTTTACATTACATCAAATTGATAAGGAAGAAGGAAAGAGGCCATGTGTGCAAATGGCCATTCCATGAATTCAAGAATTCACAAAAGAAGGCAACCAAACAAGGCCCTTTCCTGACTAAGGGCGAAATTGTCAAAAAAGTGTCTTCTTTATTTCTTAGTATAAATATTAGTCTTTTATCATTTTGCAAGACTTAGACTATGATGAATATTGACTCTCAAATTATAGCATCTTCTTAGTGAGTAATTAGGAATTGCTAGTTAACTTCTTGAGTTTGATTAATCAAAGTGTTATTCCTTTGTGATTCTTGATTTCATTAGATTATTCTTCCTTGGGTTAAATTTAGGTTGTTGAAGTCAATTGGGAGGTGAGGGTTTTAGTCCCTTGTTGCCCATAATTTCAATAACTTGAGTATAAATCCACATATATTTTATTTCTTTATGTCTTTCCTTGTTGATCTTTATCATTTGGTATCAGAGCCTAGGTTTAGATTTGTTCTTTACAAATCTAGTCTTGGGTTGCAAAAGAAAAATATCCAAAAACCGTCCAAAAAAATAATCTGAATTTTTTTTTGTTATTTTTTTACACTAGATCCTTTTTCCCTATTTTATTTTGAGTCTAGATTTCAAATTTTGTTCAATTTGGAGTTGTAGAAGTGAAGTTACCATTAAAGGGTTTCAAGCTTTTCAAACTTTTCAAATTTTTAAAGTGGGTCTTTTGATAGAGGAGAAATTGGAGGTTAATTATTAGTGGGCTTTGTTCTCTTAGTTGAAGGAAGAAAATCCTAAAATTTGAGCCAATTTCGAGTTGATATGAGTGTATTGGGGTGTAGTGTGTGTCTTGGTGTTTTGGTGTTCTTCAAGTTGTTCTTGAAAAAGAAGAAAGAAGAAAGTACATTTGATCAAACTTTTCAAGTCAAAGTTGGTCAAAGGTGTTTTTTGGGGTCCATTAGTGGAATTTTGAAGAAAAAAAAGAAATCTAGAAAAAAAAATTAAAAAAATATTTTCCACGTGGACTGACACGTCAGCAGCCACATCAGATACCATCTGCCACGCCAGCACCACATGGCATTGCATCAGCAGCCAGCGCAGCAGAAACCAGCCAACAAGGCCCAGACGCCTAGTCAGTGCGTGGAGCTCACTTTCAGAAGCTGAAAATTGCAGGTTTTCCGTTGAAAGCCAAAAATATTCGAAGTTATGGGAAGTTTTTTGGACCTAGAAATTTTTCTAAGTGTCCAAACTTCGTGATTCTTTTTTCTATCATTTTCCCCTTCAATTCCTCAACTAATTAACAATTAATTAACATCTTTAATTACTTGTTAACTAGTTTTAATCTCAAATCATCAAATCAATATCTTAGAAGTGCTGAACTTTTTTTGAGGATTGAAATTTTTCCAAGTGTCCAAATTCACTTCTTCTTCTTCTATCTTTATTAATTTAACATCTTTGATTACTTGTTAACAAGTTTTTAATCATCAAATCATTTCTTTGATCCTTCAAATTAAGTAACAAATAGTAATTCTTCTACTTTTGTTACTTGGTTTATTTTGAGTCCGAATCTTTTGCTATTTCTTTCTTCTAATTTTCTCATCTTAATTCTTGATTCAAGTCCTTTAGATTTTTTGTCATCCTTCTTTCAAGAGTCACAAGAATCCACACCACCACAAGAATTAGTGATCTTGTGAATTGATTTGGCAAAGGTAGTTCTCGATCAACTTTGGGAAGAAGCTTTAGGAAGGTGAGTGTGAGATCAAATACGAGAGGTGTGAGGAATTTCCACTAACCTTGTTTGCTAAGTTTTGTAGGTACCAAGGTGATTACAAAAAAGAATGTCATTCGTAACTTTCGAATTTGATGGAGATGACATTAGTTTATACGCTTGTAGCAATGTGAGCTATGAGCATGATGAAAATGAGTTTTGGTGTGTGATGGTCGGTATGATGGTCCTTATGACATGCAAATGGGCTTTGTTTATGATGGTGATTCTTATGTTGGATC
>CM040619.1:3895014-3934546 GCA_022817965.1 Solanum lycopersicoides
TCGTTGTACGACTAATATAAGTAAAATTTTAAGAATAAAAACAAATCAAATCAAATAAAGAATTGAGTTTACCACGTAGATCTCAAAAAAAGCAAGTTTTAACAAATCGCCACTAAATGATATTCAAGACAAAAATTAGGATCATTTGAAGTTTCATGAAATGTAACTCAAAAGAGGTAATTGTGAATATTTGAACTCAAAACGGTTATGAATCGTGTCTTAGATATCGAAGGCGGTTTTTTATTTTAATCTGGTTATATTTTCGAGATCTACGCAAAAAAATACCACACATTGAGATAGGACTTATTGTTTTACTTTAATTGTTGTGTGAATAAATATAAGTAAAATTATAAGAAGAGAATAATAATCGAATCAAATAATGAAATTGAGTTTACCACGTAGATCTCAAAAAAAATAAGTAAGTTTAAAGAGAGATTGACCTCTAAATTAATTAACATCTTTAGTTACTTGTTAACTAGTTTTAATCATCGATTCATCCAATCAACAACTTACAAGTGATGAACTTTTTTGAGGATTGAAATTTTTCAAAGTGTCCAAATTCACTTCTTTCTTCTTCTAAACTCATTTTTCTTCTATTTTCAACTATTTAACAATTAATTAACATCTTTGATTACTTGTTAACAAGTTTTTAATCATCAAATCATTTCTTTGATCCTTCAAATTAAGTAACAAATAGTAATTCTTCAACTTTTGTTACTTGGTTTATTATGAGTCTGAATCTTTTGCTATTTCTTTCTTCTAATTTTCTCATCTTAATTCTTGATTCAAGTCCTTTAGATTTTTTCGTCATCCTTCTTTCAAGAGTCACAAGAATCCACTCCACCACAAAGAATTAGTGATCTTGTGAATTGATTTGGCAAAGGTAGATCTCGATCAACTTTGGGAAGAAGCTTTAGGAAGGTGAGTGTGAGATCAAATACGAGAGGTGTGAGGAATTTTTCACTAACCTTGTTTGCTAAGTTTTGTAGGTACCCAAGGTGATTACAAAGAAGAATGTCATTCGTAACTTTTGAATTTGATGGAGATGACATTAGTGAATACGCTTGTAGCAATGTGAGCTATGAGCATAATGAAAATGAGTTTGTGATGTCTATGATGGTCCTTATGAGCATGGAAATGGGGCTCTTGTTTATGATGGTGATTCTTATGTTGGATCATGGGATAATGAACAAGATAGTGGTGAGAACTACTACTCAAGAGATGATTTTGAGATGAATGGAACTTATGACTCTTGTGATGATGTTGAAGGGGTAGAAGGAACTTATGGTGTATACCATTGGGACAATGAAGGTTCTCAAGCTTTCCACCATGGTTATGATGGTGATATGAGGGACAATTCTTTCTCTCATAGGTCTTATGAATGTTTTGAGCAGAATCTAGAAGGAAATGGAAGTTGTGAGGTTGGATTTTCTTCCTCTTCTTGTGCTACTGCTTATTCTAGGAAATAAGGCATAGATGTTTGGGGGGATAATTTAAGGGTTTTCGTGTGGACCATAGAAGCAGTACTTTCACTACTTCTCGAAATATGATGACTTATTCTTCTCATCCTAGTTCCAATGTTTCTTGTTATCCGTATGGTGATGAGGTTGGAGGTAGAGGAGGAGGAACACTAAGCCGTGAAGTAGTAGAGTTAAGAGAATCTTTTACAACATTGAGGGAAGATTTTGATGATTTCTTGCGGATGTTTGAAAAGGTCAAGTCTAGGTACAAAGAGGAACGTTATTCATCATGAAGATAAGCCTAAGGAGTTACCCTTGGAAGCAAAACAAGATACTCCTTGTAAGGTTGGCACTAAGGAGTTGCACATGGAAGTCAAAATACCCACTCCTTGTGCATCAAAATTGAAATTGAACTTAAGGGATCTTCTAATCCTTCAAAAGGAATCCTTGGCACTTGCCCTAACTCCCATAAAATTGAGAGACAAAAGATTGAGAGGAGTAAGGGTGTGAAAAGTGACAACTCTAGAGTGGAAAAAGGAGAGGTTGGGTGGAGTGATGTGAGAGGTGATAACATGGGAAGCATGGATGACACTAACATGAGTGGCATGTACCCCTCAAGACCATTCACACGGAGTCAAGCAAAGGATCTCCAAGGCCTACAAGCAATATTCATGAAAAGGGAAGCACTAGAAGAGATTGAAGGTCACCAAAGAAGGACATACAATGTGTTTACATTACATCAAATTGATAAGGAAGAAGGAAAGAGGCCATGTGTGCAAATGGCCATTCCATGAATTCAAGAATTAACAAAAGAAGGCAACCAAACAAGGCTCTTACCTGACTAAGGGCAAAATTTTCAAAGAAGTGTCTTCTTTATTTCTTAGTATAAATATTAGTCTTTTATCATTTTGCAAGACTTAGACTATGATGAATATTGACTCTCAAATTATAGTATCTTCTTAGTGAGTAATTAGGAATTGCTAGTTAACTTCTTGAGTTTGATTAATCAAAGTGTTATTCCTTTGTGATTCTTGATTTCATTAGATTATTCTTCCTTGGGTTAAATTTAGGTTGTTGAAGTCAATTGGGAGGTGAGGGTCTTAGTCCCTTGTTGCCCATAATTTCAATAACTTGAGTATAAATCCACATATATTTTATTTCTTTATGTCTTTCCTTGTTGATCTTTATCATTTGGTATCAGAGCCTAGGTTTAGATTTGTTCTTTACAAATCTAGTCTTGGGTTGCTAAAGAAAAATATCCAAAAACTGTCCAAAAAAATAATCTGAATTTTTTTTTTATTATTTTTTTACACTAGATCCTTTTTCCCTATTTTATTTTGAGTCTCGATTTCATATTTTGTTCAATTTGGAGTTGTAGAAGTGAAGTTACCATTAAAGGGTTTCAAGCTTTTCAAACTTTTCAAATTTTTAAAGTGGGTCTTTTGATAGAGGAGAAATTGGAGGTTAATTATTAGTGGGCTTTGTTCTCTTAGTTGAAAGGAAAAAAATCCTAAAATTTGAGCCAATTTCGAGTTGATATGAGTGTATTGAGGTGTAGTGTGTGTTCTTGGTGTTCTTCAAGTTGTTCTTGAAAAAGAAGAAAGAAGAAAGTACATTTGATCAAACTTTTCAAGTCAAAGTTGGTCGAAGGTGTTTTTTGGGGTCCATTAGTGGAATTTTGAAGAAAAAAAAGAAATCTAGAAAAAAAATCAAAAAAATATTTTCCACGTGGACTGACACGTCAGCAGCCACATCAGATGCCATCTGCCACGCCAGCGCCACATGGTATTGCATCAGCAGCCAGCGCAGTACAAATCAGCCAACAAGGCCCAGACGCCTAGTCAGTGCGTGGAGCTCACTTTCAGAAGCTGAAAATTGCAGGTTTTCCCTTGAAAGCCAAAAATATTCGAAGTATGGGAAGTTTTTTGGACCTAGAAATTTTTCTAAGTGTCCAAACTTCGTGATTCTTTTTTCTATCATTTTCCCTTCAATTCCTCAACTAATTAACAATTAATTAACATCTTTAATTACTTGTTAACTAGTTTTAATCATCAAATCATCCAATCAACATCTTACAAGTGATGAACTTTTTTTGAGGATTGAAATTTTTCCAAGTGTCCAAATTCACTTCTTCTTCTTCTAAACTCATTTTTCTTCTATTTTCAACTATTTAACAATTAATTAACATCTTTGATTACTTGTTAACAAGTTTTTAATCATCAAATCATTTCTTTGATCCTTCAAATTAAGTAACAAATAGTAATTCTTCTACTTTTGTTACTTGGTTTATTTTGAGTCCGAATCTTTTGCTATTTCTTTCTTCTAATTTTCTCATCTTAATTCTTGATTCAAGTCCTTTAGATTTTTTTGTCATCCTTCTTTCAAGATTCACAAGAATCCACACCACCACAAAGAATTAGTGATCTTGTGAATTGATTTGGCAAAGGTAGTTCTCGATCAACTTTGAGAAGAAGCTTTACGAAGGTGAGTGTGAGATCAAATACTATAGGTGTGAGGAATTTTCCACTAACCTTATTTGCTAAGTTTTGTAGGTACCCAAGGTGATTACAAAGAAGAATGTCATTCGTAACTTTTGAATTTGATGGAGATGACATTAGTGAATACGTTTGTAGCAATGTGAGCTATGAGCATGATGAAAATGAGTTTTGTGATGTCTATGATGGTCCTTATGAGCATGGAAATGGGGCTCTTGTTTATGATGGTGATTCTTATGTTGGATCATGGGATAATGAACAAGATAGTGGTGAGAACTACTACTCAAGAGATGATTTTGAGATGAATGGAACTTATGACTCTTGTGATGATGTTGAAGGGGTAGAAGGAACTTATGGTGTATACCATTGGGACAATGAAGGTTCTCAAGCTTTCCACCATGGTTATGATGGTGATATGAGGGACAATTCTTTCTCTCATAGGTCTTATGAATGTTTTGAGCAGAATCTATAAGGAAATGGAAGTTGTGAGGTTGGATTTTCTTCCTCTTCTTGTGCTACTGCTTATTCTAGGAAATAAGGCATAGATATTTGGGTGGGATAATTTAAGGGTTTTCGTGTGGACCATAGAAGCAGTACTTCACTACTTCTCGAAATATGATGACTTATTCTTCTCATCCTAGTTCCAATGTTTCTTGTTATCCAGATGGTGATGAGGTTGGAGGTAGAGGAGGAGGAACACTAAGCCGTGAAGTAGTAGAGTTAAGAGAATCTTTTACAACATTGAGGGAAGATTTTGATGATTTCTTGCGGATGTTTGAAAAGGTCAAGTCTAGGTACAAATGAGGAACGTTATTCATCATGAAGATAAGCCTAAGGAGTTACCCTTGGAAGCAAAACAAGATACTCCTTGTAAGGTTGGCACTAAGGAGTTGCACATGGAAGTCAAAACACCCACTCCTTGTGCATCAAAACTGAAGTTGAACTTAAGGGATCTTCTAACCCTTAAAAAGGAATCCTTGGCACTTGCCCTAACTCCCATAAAATTGAGAGACAAAAGATTGAGAGGAGTAAGGGTGTGAAAAGTGACAACTCTAGAGTGGAAAAAGGAGAGGTTGGGTGGAGTGATGTGAGAGGTGATAACATGGGCAGCATGGATGACACTAACATGAGTGGCATGTACCCCTCAAGACCATTCACACGGAGTCAAGCAAAGGATCTCCAAGGCCTACAAGCAATATTCATGAAAAGGGAAGCACTAGAAGAAATTGAAGGTCACCAAAGAAGGACATACAATGTGTTTACATTACATCAAATTGATAAGGAAGAAGGAAAGAGGCCATGTGTGCAAATGGCCATTCCATGAATTCAAGAATTCACAGAAGAAGGCAACCAAACAAGGCCCTTACCTGATTAAGGGCGAAATTGTCAAAGAAGTGTCTTCTTTATTTCTTAGTATAAATATTAGTCTTTTATCATTTTGCAAGACTTAGACTATGATGAATATTGACTCTCAAATTATAGTATCTTCTTAGTGAGTAATTAGGAATTGCTAGTTAACTTCTTGAGTTTTATTAATCAAAGTGTTATTCCTTTGTGATTCTTGGTTTCATTAGATTATTCTTCCTTGGGTTAAATTTAGGTTGTTGAAGTCAATTGGGAGGTGAGGGTTTTAGTCCCTTGTTGCCCATAATTTTAATAACTTGAGTATAAATCCACATATATTTTATTTCTTTGTGTCTTTCCTTGTTGATCTTTATCATTTGGTATCAGAACCTAGGTTTAGATTTGTTCTTACAAATCTAGTCTTGGGTTGCAAAAGAAAAATATCCAAAAACCGTCCAAGAAAATAATCTGAATTTTTTTTGTTATTTTTTTACACTAGATCCTTTTCCCTATTTTATTTTGAGTCTAGATTTCAAATTTTGTTCAATTTGGAGTTGTAGAAGTGAAGTTACCATTAAAGGGTTTCAAGCTTTTCAAACTTTTCAAATTTCTTTTGATAGAGGAGAAATTGGAGGTTAATTATTAGTGGGCTTTGTTCTCTTAGTTGAAAGGAAAAAAATCCTAAAATTTGAGCCAATTTCGAGTTGATATGAGTGTATTGAGGTGTAGTGTGTGTTCTTGGTGTTCTTCAAGTTGTTCTTGAAAAAGAAGAAAGAAGAAAGTACATTTGATCAAACTTTTCAAGTCAAAGTTGGTCAAAGGTGTTTTTTGGGGTCCATTAGTGGAATTTTGAAGAAAAAAAAGAAATCTAGAAAAAATAATTAAAAAAATATTTTCCACGTGGACTGACACGTCAGCAGCCACATCAGATGCCATCTGCCACGCCAGCGCCACATGGTATTGCATCAGCAGCCAGCGCAGTACAAATCAGCCAACAAGGCCCAGACGCCTAGTCAGTGCGTGGAGCTCAATTTCAGAAGCTGAAAATTGCAGGTTTTCCCTTGAAAGCCAAAAATATTCGAAGCATGGGAAGTTTTTTGGACCTAGAAACTTTTCTAAGTGTCCAAACTTCGTGATTCTTTTTTCTATCATTTTCCACTTCAATTCCTCAACTAATTAACAATTAATTAACATCTTTAATTACTTGTTAACTAGTTTTAATAATCAAATCATCCAATCAACATCTTACAAGTGGTGAACTTTTTTTGAGGATTAAAATTTTTCCAAGTGTCCAAATTCACTTCTTCTTCTTCTAAACTCATTTTTCTTCTATTTTCAACTATTTAACAATTAATTAACATCTTTGATTACTTGTTAACAAGTTTTTAATCATCAAATCATTTGTTTGATCCTTCAAATAAGGTAACAAATAGTAATTCTTCTACTTTTGTTACTTGGTTTATTTTGAGTCCGAATCTTTTGCTATTTCTTTCTTCTAATTTTCTCATCTTAATTCTTGATTCAAGTCCTTTAGATTTTTTTGTCATTCTTCTTTCAAGAGTCACAAGAATCCACACCACCACAAATAATTAGTGATCTTCGGAATTGATTTGGCAAAGGTAGTTCTCGATCAACTTTGGGAAGAAGCTTTAGGAAGGTGAGTGTGAGATCAAATACGAGAGGTGTGAGGAATTTTTCCACTAACCTTGTTTGCTAAGTTTTGTAGGTACCCAAGGTGATTACAAAGAAGAATGTCATTCGTAACTTTCGAATTTGATGGAGATGACATTAGTTAATACGCTTGTAGCAATGTGAGCAATGAGCATAATGAAAATGAGTTTTGTGATGTCTATGATGGTCCTTATGAGCATGGAAATGGGGCTCTTGTTTATGATGGTGATTCTTATGTTGGATCATGGGATAATGAACAAGATAGTGGTGAGAACTACTACTCAAGAGATGATTTTGAGATGAATGGAACTTATGACTCTTGTGATGATGTTGAAGGGGTAGAAGGAACTTATGGTGTATACCATTGGGACAATGAAGGTTCTCAAGCTTTCCACCATGGTTATGATGGTGATATGAGGGACAATTCTTTCTCTCATAGGTCTTATGAATGTTTTGAGCAGAATCTAGAAGGAAATGGAAGTTGTGAGGTTGGATTTTCTTCCTCTTCTTGTGCTACTACTTATTCTAGGAAATAAGGCATAGATGTTTGGGCGGGCAATTTAAGGGTTTTCGTGTGGACCATAGAAGCAGTACATTCACTACTTCTCGAAATATGATGACTTATTCTTCTCATCCTAGTTCCAATGTTTCTTGTTATCCGTATGGTGATGAGGTTGGAGGTAGAGGAGGAGGAACACTAAGCCGTGAAGTAGTAGAGTTAAGAGAATCTTTTACAACATTGAGGGAAGATTTTGATGATTTCTTGCGGATGTTTGAAAAGGTCAAGTCTAGGTACAAATGAGGAACGTTATTCATCATGAAGATAAGCCTAAGGAGTTACCCTTGGAAGCAAAACAAGATACTCCTTGTAAGGTTGGCACTAAGGAGTTGCACATGGAAGTCAAAACACCCACTCCTTATGCATCAAAATTGAAGTTGAACTTAAGGGATCTTCTAATCCTTCAAAAGAAATCCTTGGCACTTGCCCTAACTCCCATAAAATTGAGAGACAAAAGATTGAGAGGAGTAAGGGTGTGAAAAGTGACAACTCTAGAGTGGAAAAAGGAGAGGTTGGGTGGAGTGATGTGAGAGGTGATAACATGGGCAGCATGGATGACACTAACATGAGTGGCATGTACCCCTCAAGACCATTCACACGGAGTCAAGCAAAGGATCTCCAAGGCCTACAAGCAATATTCATGAAAAGGGAAGCACTAGAAGAAATTGAAGGTCACCAAAGAAGGACATACAATGTGTTTACATTACATCAAATTGATAAGGAAGAAGGAAAGAGGCCATGTGTGCAAATGGCCATTCCATGAATTCAAGAATTCACAAAAGAAGGCAACCAAACAAGGCCCTTACCTGATTAAGGGCGAAATTGTCAAAGTAGTGTCTTCTTTATTTTTTAGTATAAATATTAGTCTTTTATCATTTTGCAAGACTTAGACTATGATGAATATTGACTCTCAAATTATAGTATCTTCTTAGTGAGTAATTAGGAATTGCTATTTAACTTCTTGAGTTTGATTAATCAAAGTGTTATTCCTTTGTGATTCTTGGTTTCATTTGATTATTCTTCCTTGGGTTAAATTTAGGTTGTTGAAGTCAATTGGGAGGTGAGGGTTTTAGTCCCTTGTTGCCCATAATTTCAATAACTTGAGTATAAATCCACATATATTTTATTTCTTTGTGTCTTTCCTTGTTGATCTTTATCATTTGGTATCAGAGCCTAGGTTTAGATTTGTTCTTACAAATCTAGTCTTGGGTTGCAAAAGAAAAATATCCAAAAACTGTCCAAAAAAATAATCTGAATTTTTTTTTTTATTATTTTTTTACACTAGATCCTTTTTCCCTATTTTATTTTGAGTCTCGATTTCATATTTTGTTCAATTTGGAGTTGTAGAAGTGAAGTTACCATTAAAGGGTTTCAAGCTTTTCAAACTTTTCAAATTTTTAAAGTGGGTCTTTTGATAGAGGAGAAATTGGAGGTTAATTATTAGTGGGCTTTGTTCTCTTAGTTGAAAGGAAAAAAATCCTAAAATTTGAGCCAATTTCGAGTTGATATGAGTGTATTGGGTGTAGTGTGTGTTCTTGGTGTTCTTCAAGTTGTTTTTGAAAAAGAAGAAAGAAGAAAGTACATTTGATCAAACTTTTCAAGTCAAAGTTGGTCAAAGGTGTTTTTTGGGGTCCATTAGTGGAATTTTGAAGAAAAAAAATAAATCTAGAAAAAAAAATTAAAAAAATATTTTCCACGTGGACTGACACGTCAGCAGCCACATCAAATGCCATCTGCCACGCCAGCGCCACATGGCATTGCATCAGCAAGCAGCGCAGCAGAAACCAGCCATCAAGGCCCAGACGCCTAGTCAGTGCGTGGAGCTCACTTTCAGAAGCTGAAAATTGCAGGTTTTCCCTTGAAAGCCAAAAATATTCGAAGTATGGGAAGTTTTTTGGACCTAGAAATTTTTCTAAGTGTCCAAACTTCGTGATTCTTTTTTCTATCATTTTCCACTTCAATTCCTCAACTAATTAACAATTAATTAACATCTTTAATTACTTGTTAACTAGTTTTAATCATCAAATCATCCAATCAACATCTTACAAGTGATGAACTTTTTTTGAGGATTGAAATTTTTCCAAGTGTCCAAATTCACTTCTTCTTCTTCTAAACTCATTTTTCTTCTATTTTCAACTATTTAACAATTAATTAACATCTTTGATTACTTGTTAAAAAGTTTTTAATCATCAAATCATTTCGTTGATCCTTCAAATTAAGTAACAAATAGTAATTCTTCTACTTTTGTTACTTGGTTTATTTTGAGTCCGAATCTTTTGCTATTTCTTTCTTCTAATTTTCTCATCTTAATTCTTGATTCAAGTCCTTTAGATTTTTTAGTCATCCTTCTTCCAAGAGTCACAAGAATCCACACCACCACAAAGAATTGGTGATCTTCGAAATTGATTTGGCAAAGGTAGTTCTCGATCAACTTAGGGAAGAAGCTTTAGGAAGGTGAGTGTGAGATCAAATACGAGAGGTGTGAGGAATTTTTCCACTAACCTTGTTTGCTAAGTTTTGTAGGTACCCAAGGTGATTACAAAGAAGAATGTCATTCGTAACTTTTGAATTTGATGGAGATGACATTAGTGAATACGCTTGTAGCAATGTGAGCTATGAGCATGATGAAAATGAGTTTTGTGATGTCTATGATGGTCCTTATGAGCATGGAAATGGGGCTCTTGTTTATGATGGTGATTCTTATGTTGGATCATGGGATAATGAACAAGATAGTGGTGAGAACTACTACTCAAGAGATGATTTTGAGATGAATGGAACTTATGACTCTTGTGATGATGTTGAAGGGGTAGAAGGAACTTATGGTGTATACCATTGGGACAATGAAGGTTCTCAAGCTTTCCACCATGGTTATGATGGTGATATGAGGGACAATTCTTTCTCTCATAGGTCTTATGAATGTTTTGAGCAGAATCTAGAAGGAAATGGAAGTTGTGAGGTTGGATTTTCTTCATCTTCTTGTGCTACTGCTTATTCTAGGAAATAAGGCATAGATGTTTGGGGGGATAATTTAAGGGTTTTCGTGTGGACCATAGAAGCAGTACATTCACTACTTCTCGAAATATGATGACTTATTCTTCTCATCCTAGTTCCAATGTTTCTTGTTATCCGTATGGTGATGAGGTTGGAGGTAGAGGAGGAGGAACACTAAGCCGTGAAGTAGTAGAGTTAAGAGAATCTTTTACAACATTGAGGGAAGATTTTGATGATTTCTTGCGGATGTTTGAAAAGGTCAAGTCTAGGTACAAATGAGGAACGTTATTCATCATGAAGATAAGCCTAAGGAGTTACCCTTGGAAGCAAAACAAGATACTCCTTGTAAGGTTGGCACTAAGGAGTTGCACATGGAAGTCAAAACACCCACTCCTTGTGCATCAAAATTGAAGTTGAACTTAAGGGATCTTCTAACCCTTCAAAAGGAATCCTTGGCACTTGCCCTAACTCCCATAAAATTGAGAGACAAAAGATTGAGAGGAGTAAGGGTGTGAAAAGTGACAACTCTAGAGTGGAAAAAGGAGAGGTTGGGTGGAGTGATGTGAGAGGTGATAACATGGGCAGCATGGATGACACTAACATGAGTGGCATGTACCCCTCAAGACCATTCACACGGAGTCAAGCAAAGGATCTCCAAGGCCTACAAGCAATATTCATGAAAAGGGAAGCACTAGAAGAGATTGAAGGTCACCAAACAAGGACATACAATGTGTTTACATTACATCAAATTGATAAGGAAGAAGGAAAGAGGCCATGTGTGCAAATGGCCATTCCATGAATTCAAGAATTCACAAAAGAAGACAACCAAACAAGGCCCTTACCTGATTAAGGGCGAAATTGTCAAAGAAGTGTCTTCTTTATTTCTTAGTATAAATATTAGTCTTTTATCATTTTGCAAGACTTAGACTATGATGAATATTGACTCTCAAATTATAGTATCTTCTTAGTGAGTAATTAGGAATTGCTAGTTAACTTCTTGAGTTTGATTAATCAAAGTGTTATTCCTTTGTGATTCTTGGTTTCATTTGATTATTCTTCCTTGGGTTAAATTTAGGTTGTTGAAGTCAATTGGGAGGTGAGGGTTTTAGTCCCTTGTTGCCCATAATTTCAATAACTTGAGTATAAATCCGCATATATTTTATTTCTTTGTGTCTTTCCTTGTTGATCTTTATCATTTGGTATCAGAACCTAGGTTTAGATTTGTTCTTACAAATCTAGTCTTGGGTTGCAAAAGAAAAATATCCAAAAACGTCTAAAAAAATAATCTGAATTTTATTTTTTGTTATTTTTTTACACTAGATCCTTTTTCCCTATTTTATTTTGAGTCTAGATTTCAAATTTTGTTCAATTTGGAGTTGTAGAAGTGAAGTTACCATTAAAGGGTTTCAAGCTTTTCAAACTTTTTAAATTTTGAAAGTGGGTCTTTTGATAGAGGAGAAATTGGAGGTTAATTATTAGTGGGCTTTGTTCTCTTAGTTGAAGGGAAGAAAATCCTAAAATTTGAGCCAATTTCGAGTTGATTTGAGTGTATTGGGGTGTAGTGTGTGTTCTTGGTATTTTGGTGTTCTTCAAGTTGTTCTTGAAATAGAAGAAAGAAGAAAGTACATTTGATCAAACTTTTCAAGTCAAAGTTGGTCAAAGGTGTTTTTTGGGGTCCATTAGTGGAATTTTGAAGATAAAAAAAGAAATCTAGAAAAAAATAATCAAAAAAATATTTTCCACGTGGACTGACACGTCAGCAGCCACATCAGATGCCATCTGCCACGCCAGCGCCACATGGTATTGCATCAGCAGCCAGCGCAGTAGAAATCAGCCAACAAGGCCCAGACGCCTAGTCAGTGCGTGGAGCTCACTTTCAGAAGCTGAAAATTGCAGGTTTTCCCTTGAAAGCCAAAAATATTAGAAGCATGGGAAGTTTTTTGGACCTAGAAATTTTTCTAAGTGTCCAAACTTCGTGATTCTTTTTTCTATCATTTTCCACTTCAATTCCTCAACTAATTAACAATTAATTAACATCTTTAATTACTTGTTAACTAGTTTTAATCATCAAATCATCCAATCAACATCTTACAAGTGGTGAACTTTTTTTGAGGATTGAAATTTTTCCAAGTGTCCAAATTCACTTCTTCTTCTTCTAAACTCATTTTTCTTCTATTTTCAACTATTTAACAATTAATTAACATCTTTGATTACTTGTTAACAAGTTTTTAATCATCAAATCATTTCTTTGATCCTTCAAATAAGTAACAAATAGTAATTCTTCTACTTTTGTTACTTGGTTTATTTTGAGTCCGAATCTTTTGCTATTTCTTTCTTCTAATTTTCTCATCTTAATTCTTGATTCAAGTCCTTTAGATTTTTTAGTCATCCTTCTTTCAAGAGTCACAAGAATCCACACCACCACAAAGAATTGGTGATCTTGTGAATTGATTTGGCAAAGGTAGTTCTCGATCAACTTTGGGAAGAAGCTTTAGGAAGGTGAGTGTGAGATCAAATACGAGAGGTGTGAGGAATTTTTCCACTAACCTTGTTTGCTAAGTTTTGTAGGTACCCAAGGTGATTACAAAGAAGAATGTCATTCGTAACTTTTGAATTTGATGGAGATGACATTAGTGAATACGCTTGTAGCAATGTGAGCTATGAGCATGATGAAAATGAGTTTTGTGATGTCTATGATGGTCCTTATGAGCATGGAAATGGGGCTCTTGTTTATGATGGTGATTCTTATGTTGGATCATGGGATAATGAACAAGATAGTGGTGAGAACTACTACTCAAGAGATGATTTTGAGATGAATGGAACTTATGACTCTTGTGATGATGTTGAAGGGGTAGAAGGAACTTATGGTGTATACCATTGGTACAATGAAGGTTCTCAAGCTTTCCACCATGGTTCTGATGGTGATATGAGGGCCAATTCTTTCTCTCATAGGTCTTATGAATGTTTTGAGCAGAATCTAGATGGAAATGGAAGTTGTGAGGTTGGATTTTCTTCCTCTTCTTGTGCTACTGCTTATTCTAGGAAATAAGGCATAGATGTTTGGGCGGGACAATTTAAGGGTTTTCGTGTGGACCATAGAAGCAGTACATGCACTACTTCTCAAAATATGATGACTTATTCTTCTCATCCTAGTTCCAATGTTTCTTGTTATCCGTATGGTGATGAGGTTGGAGGTAGAGGAGTAGGAACACTAAGCCGTGACGTAGTAGAGTTAAGAGAATCTTTTTCAACATTGAGGGAAGATTTTGATGATTTTTTTAGGATGTTTGAAAAGGTCAAGTCTAGGTACAAATGAGGAACATTATTCATCATGAAGATAAACCTAAGGAGTTACCCTTGGAAGCAAAACAAGATACTCCCTGTAAGGTTGGCACTAAGGAGTTGCACATGGAAGTCAAAACACCCACTCCTTGTGCATCAAAATTGAAGTTGAACTTAAGGGATCTTCTAACCCTTCAAAAGGAATCCTTGGCACTTGCCCTAACTCCCATAAAATTGAGAGACAAAAGATTGAGAGGAGTAAGGGTGTAAAAAGTGACAACTCTAGAGTGGAAAAAGGAGAGGTTGGGTGGAGTGATGTGAGAGGTGATAACATGGGCAGCATGGATGACACTAACATGAGTGGCATGTACCCCTCAAGACCATTCACACGGAGTCAAGCAAAGGATCTGCAAGGCCTACAAGCAATATTCATGAAAAGGGAAGCACTAGAAGAGATTGAAGGTCACCAAAGAAGGACATACAATGTGTTAACATTACATCAAATTGATAAGGAAGAAGGAAAGAGGCCATGTGTGCAAATGGCCATTCCATGAATTCAAGAATTCACAAAAGAAGACAACCAAACAAGGCCCTTACCTGATTAAGGGCGAAATTGTGAAAGAAGTGTCTTCTTTATTTCTTAGTATAAATATTAGTCTTTTATCATTTTGCAAGACTTAGACTATGATGAATATTGACTCTCAAATTATAGTATCTTCTTAGTGAGTAATTAGGAATTGCTAGTTAACTTCTTGAGTTTGATTAATCAAAGTGTTATTCCTTTGCGATTCTTGGTTTCATTTGATTATTCTTCCTTGGGTTAAATTTAGGTTGTTGAAGTCAATTGGGAGGTGAGGGTTTTAGTCCCTTGTTGCCCATAATTTCGATAACTTGAGTATAAATCCACATATATTTTATTTCTTTGTGTCTTTCCTTGTTGATCTTTAACATTTGGTATCAGAGCCTAGTCTTAGATTTGTTCTTACAAATCTAGTCTTGGGTTGCAAAAGAAAAATATCCAAAAACAGTCTAAAAAAATAATCTAATTTTTTTTTTGTTATTTTTTTACACTAGATCCTTTTTTCCTATTTTATTTTGAGTCTAGATTTCAAATTTTGTTCAATTTGGAGTTGTAGAAGTGAAGTTACCATTAAAGGGTTTCAAGCTTTTCAAACTTTTTAAAATTTGAAAATGGGTCTTTTGATAGAGGAGAAATTGGAGGTTAATTATTAGTGGGCTTTGTTCTCTTAGTTGAAGGAAAGAAAATCCTAAAATTTGAGCCAATTTCGAGTTGATTTGAGTTTATTGGGGTGTAGTGTGTGTTCTTGGTGTTCTTCAAGTTGTTCTTGAAAAAGAAGAAAGAAGAAAGTACATTTGATCAAACTTTTCAAGTCAAAGTTGGTCAAAGGTGTTTTTATGGGTCCATTAGTGGAATTTTGAAGAAAAAAAAAGAAATCTGAAAAAAAATAATAAAAAAAAATTTTCCACGTGGACTGACACGTCAGCAGCCACATCAGATGCCGTTTGCCACGCCAGCACCACACGGCATTGCATCAACAGCCAGCGCAGCAGAAACCAGCCAACAAGGCCCAGACGCCTAGTCAGTGCGTGGGGCTCACTTTCAGAAGCTGAAAATTGCAAGTTTTCCCTTGAAAGCCAAAAATATTCGAAGTATGGGAAGTTTTTTGGACCTAGAAATTTTTCTAAGTGTCCAAACTTCGTGATAATGGTCTGACGAGGTGTTTAATCTCGTAGCTTTCAAACTCTTTATCAAGGGCTAATATCGGAGATACTTGCAACGATACTACCTCAAAGTTTTCTTTGGTTTTGGATTTTTAGAAGTTGCAGTGTTTGGTACAACTGCTTCTTTAAAGATTTGGGGAGCTTTCATTGTATAAGAATCTGGGGTTTGCGGAGAGGAATATCTAGGTATTCCTGAAGGAGAATGTGAGCAAGGCTCGGATTCTTTTGAAAATGGTTTCTTTAGAACCAGAAGGTTTGAAGAAGATGCACTACTTGCCAATGGTGGAAAAGGGGTTAAACTAAAGTTTGGATTTATTGGCGGTAGGTTTGCCAGAGCTGAGTATTGGTTATGGCTATTTAGTGATGGCCGGATGGCAAAGGATTTGGCCGTTTCTGCAGCCTGCTTTACTTTATTTCCTTTGAAGGGGCTGCTAGCACTTGGTCTTCCTGTAGGCCTCATGTTTTACCCTGCAAAAATTCTCGAGTTAGAAAATTTTGAAAAGAATTATCTTCTCCTTTAAGGAATTCAATCTGAAAATCAAAGCTTGATAATAAGGTTGCCACCTTGCAAATATTTGTTTAGAAACAAGATTTTTAACATCCTTTTGCAAAATATCTTTTGCAGATTTACAATCTACTCTAAGTAAAAGAATTCTTTATTGATCAGATCATCTTGGAATTTTGTAATGCAGAGAACTATAGAAAGAATTTCTTTCTTAACGGTGCTATAGTTCTTTTGCGCAGAATTCCAGACTCCAGAAGTGTAACGAACTAATTGTTCTGATGAATCTGGGGCTTTTCTTTGTTTAAGAATACCACCATATCCTTTATCAGACGCATCGGTCTCTACGATCATAAAATAATCTGGGTTAGAAATGCCTAGACAAGGATGGTTCTTGACCATGGATTTAATTAAAATTACTGCATTAGTTTGTTCCTCACTCCAGGGAACATGATTCTTTTTAAGTCTGTCAAAAAGAGGTTTACAGATTTGCCTTACTTTAGGAATAAAGTCGTCAACATAATTAAGGCTTCCTGAGAACCTTCGCAACTGAGTTTTGTCAGTAATAATATTGGGGAATTTTTCAGAAAACTCAATGGCTCTGCAATTAGGTTTATAGGTACCTTGGTATAAATCATGTCCTAAAAATTGGATTTTTGTTTGAAATAATTTGATTTTCTTAGCACTAATGACTAGGCCATTATGCTTAATAATTTTAAAGAAAATATTTAGATGTTTAAAATGGGAGTCAATGTCCTCGGAAAATATTAATACATCATCAATATAAACAATTGATACATGGCTAATATGGTTAAAAATAGAATTCATAATGTTTTAAAATTCAGAGGGGGCATTTTTAAGCCCAAAAGGCATAACATTCCACTCATATTGTCCAAACGGGACATTGAAAGCAGTTTTATATTTATCTTTTTTAAAAATTTGGATTTGCCAAAAACCTGATTTCAAATCAAACTTGCTGTAAATATTAGCTTTAAAATTTCTTTTTAAAAGATCTCTTTTGTTAGGAATTGGATAACGAATCCACTTTAAAGCAGTGTTCAAAGGTTTGTAATTAATAACAAGTCTAGGGGATCCTCGCTCTTGTTCAGCAGCATTGTTAACATAAAAGGCTGAACAACTCCAAGGGGATTTAGAAGGTCTAACAATTTTACTAGCCAAAAGAGTGTTAATTTCTTTTTTACGAATTTCCATCAATTCATGGTTCATTTGAATGGGCCTTGCTTTTGTTGAAATGGCCCTTTCGTCAAACCCATCAATGTATGGTAAATAAATAGTATGGGTTTTACGGGCCCAAAAAGCATTTGGAAAATCAGAGCAAATTTCTTTTTCAAAACTTGCTTGAAGGTCAGCAATTTTAGCAACCATTCCTGGGTTTTTAAAATTTGCTCAATTTTTTTAATTTTTATCTCTTCTTTGAGAAAACAAATTTGGTTAATGTTAAAAGCAGTTTGTTTATGCAAAAAATTACTTTCTTCGAGAGAAAGTGTTTTTATAAAAGGAAATGAAATTTCTTTTCCCAAAATCTTTGTTCTTATAGAATCAAAATCAGAAATATAAGGTTTTATCTGAGTGATAAAAGGAATTCCAAGAATAATTTCTTCGTTAATATTTTTAGTGATAACAAAATCATTAGAAAGGCAAATACCATCTTTGCAAATATGGGCGTTGGATAATTTATAATTTATAAGTATACGCTCACCAGTAGCACTGTATAATTTGGTAGTGCTCTTTTCCAGGTATTTGGTAGGAATTAGTCCTTCTACAATGCAATTTCTATCTGCACCACTGTCTAACAAAGCAATTTTGTTAAGAACAAAATCATTATTGACAACTAATTTGATTAGTATGTTAGAACTCTGAGGTCTAATCTTCGTAATCATTTTAACACCTACCTCTGATTCATACCTGGGAGATGAAGAGTCTTCTGAATTTCCATCTTCGTCATCAGAACGAGCCAATTCTTTTCCTTTAGAAGTCCCTTCAGTTCCTTTTAGGATTTGCTCAGTAAGGGCGTCTAACTCAATCTTATGAAGTCTAGATTTGACTTGTCCGATTTCTTCCTTTAGAAGATTAACTTCTGAACGAAGCTCACTAATAGAAGGCTCTTCCTTCTTGTTGTCGAATCTGTTCATGATTTGCTTCATGCTAAAAGGAGTTAGTTTAGTAGTTTCTTCCTTTTGATTAACAACAACTTTTTGTAATTCTATCAGATACTTTCTTCGAGCATCTTCATCCTTGATGTGCTCTATAGTGGCAAATAAAGTTTCTGCCGGACTTTCATAGATAACTCTTATTGATTTACTGTCACAGAGGCAAAAAGCTCCATTACAATTGCACTCTGAATTACTCTCTTCAGAGTCTTGGGCGAGGTTAAGAAAATCGTCATCGCTGGTTTCACTTTCGGAGGAGGGATCGGTGTCTGACTCTTCTTCTTCTAATATAGAGAAGAGTTTCTGTTTAGTCTCTTCGTCAACTTCAAGGAGGTTGACTTTCCTTTTCTTCTTTTTATTTCTTGGACATTCTGGAGACTTGTGGCCTTTCTTGCCACATGTCCAACACTTTTCTTCAGAGGAAGAATTCTGAGATGCTTAGGCTTGTGCCTTCTCTTGATTGGCTCTTGATTTCTTTTGCTTTGTCCACTCCTTTTTCTTTTTGAAAAACATGAGAATCTTCTGCTTTATATCTTCAGCTTTTGATAAAGCTCTTGTCGGCCACTGCCTTTTCGTTTTGAAAAGCATAAGAATCTTCAGCTTTTGATAAAGCTTTTGTCGGCCATGCCTTGCTGGTCCTACCTGGGTCCATTTGATTTTTAATCAAAAGAAGTTCCGTCTCTTTGAGACTCTTCTTTTACTTTCTAGATAATTCCAACTCTTTTGAGTTTCTATCAGAAAGACTAGTTATTCCGGATTTTAATATCCTCAACTAGGATTAATCAAAAAATGGATCTAGGTAAGACTGTGCTAAAACTCTAGGTTTTAACATATCTCCATTATCGTCGCTTTGTGACGAAGATGCTTCATCAAGTAGTTTCATGATTTTTTCTTCGTCAGGATCAGAGTCAATCTCTGATAAGGCTTTCTGTAGTCTTTTCTTTAAATCACCTTTGGAAGATATTTTCTTTGGCGACCTTTTTGGCACAATCTGAGAGGTTGTGTGTTGATCTTTGGGTGCTGGTGACCATCATTTGATCAGGACTTCTTTGGACAAATATTTGATCCTGTCAAATTCTGAGATAACAAAAGTCCAACTAATAATATATGATATTCTTTTCTGAATAAAGTATTTACACAATTTAATGTGTTCTGGTAGAGACGAGATGTCGTGATCAATTTGAAACTGATCAAATTTTTCAAGAAAAGTTCTAGGTAGAAATAATCTGTTTCCTCCAAAGTATTTCCACCATTCGTAGAACCACCTGGGGATGATAGATTTTGAAAATTCAAGACTATACTATACAAACCAAGTGTGAGTAGTTGGTCGTAAGTAGAGGAAGTTAAACCAAGCCGATTTGTAATCATGCCAATTGTAGGTTTGGGGTCTGTGTTCCCTTGACAAATTGATAGGAGTGTGCAAGTGATCCACCTGCCATTCAAAAGGGGTTATAATTTTTTTTGATAGTAAATTTTGAACAAGCAATACTATCAGGATCTGCATCGTTGCTAAGTTTATGCTCTATTTCAATAGAGCCAGTGTCAACCAGAATGAATTCAAAATATTTCCTGGTTTTTAGGGAATTATCTGTTTCTACATAATTCCTGTTGCTGTATAATGGTCTGACGAGGTGTTTAATCTCGTAGCTTTCAAACTCTTTATCAAGGGCTAATATCGGAGATACTTGCAACGATACTACCTCAAAGTTTTCTTTGGTTTTGGATTTTTAGAAGTTGCAGTGTTTGGTACAACTGCTTCTTTAAAGCTTTGGGGAGCTTTCATTGTATAAGAATCTGGGGTTTGCGGAGAGGAATATCTAGGTATTCCTGAAGGAGAATGTGAGCAAGGCTCGGATTCTTTTGAAAATGGTTTCTTTAGAACCAGAAGGTTTGAAGAAGATGCACTACTTGCCAATGGTGGAAAAGGGGTTAAACTAAAGTTTGGATTTATTGGCGGTAGGTTTGCCAGAGCTGAGTATTGGTTACGGCTATTTAGTGATGGCCGGATGGCAAAGGATTTGGCCGTTTCTGCAGCCTGCTTTGCTTTATTTCCTTTGAAGGGGGCTGCTAGCACTTGGCCTTCCTGTAGGCCTCATGTTTTACCCTGCAAAAATTCTCGAGTTAGAAAATCTTGAAGAGAATTATCTTCTCCTTTAAGGAATTCAATCTGAAAATCAAAGCTCGATAATAAGGCTTGCCACCTTGCAAATATTTGTTTAGAAACAAGATTTTTAACATCCTTTTGCAAAATATCTTTTGCAGATTTACAATCTACTCTAAGTAAAAGAATTCTTTATTGATCAGATCATCTTGGAATTTTGTAATGCAGAGAACTATAGAAAGAATTTCTTTCTTAACGGTGCTATAGTTCTTTTGCGCAGAATTCCAGACTCCAGAAGTGTAACGAACTAATTGTTCTGATGAATCTGGGGCTTTTCTTTGTTTAAGAATACCACCATATCCTTTATCAGACGCATCGGTCTCTACGATCATAAAATAATCTGGGTTAGAAATGCCTAGACAAGGAAGGTTCTTGACCATGGATTTAATTAAAATTACTGCATTAGTTTGTTCCTCACTCCAGGGAACATGATTCTTTTTAAGTCTGTCAAAAAGAGGTTTACAGATTTGCCTTACTTTAGGAATAAAGTCGTCAACATAATTAAGGCTTCCTGAGAACCTTCGCAACTGAGTTTTGTCAGTAATAATATTGGGGAATTTTTCAGAAAACTCAATGGCTCTGCAATTAGGTTTATAGGTACCTTGGTATAAATCATGTCCTAAAAATTGGATTTTTGTTTGAAATAATTTGATTTTCTTAGCACTAATGACTAGGCCATTATGCTTAATAATTTTAAAGAAAATATTTAGATGTTTAAAATGGGAGTCAATGTCCTCGGAAAATATTAATACATCATCAATATAAACAATTGATACATGGCTAATATGGTTAAAAATAGAATTCATAATGTTTTGAAATTCAGAGGGGGCATTTTTAAGCCCAAAAGGCATAACATTCCACTCATATTATCCAAACGGGACATTGAAAGCAGTTTTATATTTATCTTTTTCAAAAATTTAGATTTGCCAAAAACCTGATTTCAAATCAAATTTGCTGTAAATATTAGCTTTAAAAGTTCTTTTTAAAAGATCTCTTTTGTTAGGAATTGGATAACGAATCCACTTTAAAGCAGTGTTCAAAGGTTTGTAATTAATAACAAGTCTAGGGGATCCTCGCTCTTGTTCAGCAGCATTGTTAACATAAAAGGCTGAACAACTCCAAGGGGATTTAGAGGGTCTAACAATTTTATTAGCCAAAAGAGTGTTAATTTCTTTTTTACGAATTTCATCAATTCATGGTTCATTTGAATGGGCCTTGCTTTTGTTGAAATGGCCCTTTCGTCAAACCCATCAATGTATGGTAAATCAATAGTATGGGTTTTACGGGCCCAAAAAGCATTTGGAAAATCAGAGCAAATTTCTTTTTCAAAACTTGCTTGAAGGTCAGAAATTTTAGCAACCATTCCTTGGGTTTTTAAAATTTGCTCAATTTTTTTAATTTTTATCTCTTCTTTGAGAAAACAAATTTGGTTAATGTTAAAAGCAGTTTGTTTATGCAAAAAATTACTTTCTTCGAGAGAAAGTGTTTTTATAAAAGGAAATGAAATTTCTTTTCCCAAAATCTTTGTTCTTATAGAATCAAAATCAGAAATATAAGGTTTTATGTGAGTGATAAAAGGAATTCCAAGAATAATTTCTTCGTTAATATTTTTAGTGATAACAAAATCATTAGAAAGGCAAATACCATCTTTGCAAATATGGGCGTTGGATAATTTATAATTTATAAGTATACGCTCACCAGTAGCGCTGTATAATTTGGTAGTGCTCTTTTCCAGGTATTTGGTAGGAATTAGTCCTTCTACAATGCAATTTCTATCTGCACCACTGTCTAACAAAGCAATTTTGTTAAGAACAAAATCATTATTGACAACTAATTTGATTAGTATGTCAGAACTCTGAGGTCTAATCTTCGTAATCATTTTAACACCTACCTCTGATTCATACCTGGGAGATGAAGAGTCTTCTGAATTTCCATCTTCGTCATCAGAACGAGCCAATTCTTTTCCTTTAGAAGTCCCTTCAGTTCCTTTTAGGATTTGCTCAGTAACGGCGTCTAACTCAATCTTATGAAGTCTAGATTTGACTTGTCCGATTTCTTCCTTTAGAAGATTAACTTCTGAACGAAGCTCACTAATAGAAGGCTCTTCCTTCTTGTTGTCGAATATGTTCATGATTTGCTTCATGCTAAAAGGAGTTAGTTTAGTAGTTTCTTCCTTTTGATTAACAACAACTTTTTGTAATTCTATCAGATACTTTCTTCGAGCATCTTCATCCTTGATGTGCTCTATAGTGGCAAATAAAGTTTGTGCCGGACTTTCATAGATAACTCTTATTGATTTACTGTCACAGAGGCAAAAAGCTCCATTACAATTGCACTCTGAATTACTCTCTTCAGAGTCTTGGGCGAGGTTAAGAAAATCGTCATCGCTGGTTTCACTTTCGGAGGAGGGATCAGTGTCTGACTCTTCTTCTTCTAATATAGAGAAGAGTTTCTGTTTAGTCTCTTCGTCAACTTCAAGGAGGTTGACTTTCCTTTTCTTCTTTTTATTTCTTGGACATTCTGGAGACTTGTGGCCTTTCTTGCCACATGTCCAACACTTTTCTTCAGAGGAAGAATTCTGAGATGCTTAGGCTTGTGCCTTCTCTTGATTGGCTCTTGATTTCTTTTGCTTTGTCCACTCCTTTTTCTTTTTGAAAAACATGAGAATCTTCTGCTTTATATCTTCAGCTTTTGATAAAGCTCTTGTCGGCCACTGCCTTTTCGTTTTGAAAAGCATAAGAATCTTCAGCTTTTGATAAAGCTTTTGTCGGCCATGCCTTGCTGGTCCTACCTGGGTCCATTTGATTTTTAATCAAAAGAAGTTCCGTCTCTTTGAGACTCTTCTTTTACTTTCTAGATAATTCCAACTCTTTTGAGTTTCTATCAGAAAGACTAGTTATTCCGGATTTTAATATCCTCAACTAGGATTAATCAAAAAATGGATCTAGGTAAGACTGTGCTAAAACTCTAGGTTTTAACATATCTCCATTATCGTCGCTTTGTGACGAAGATGCTTCATCAAGTAGTTTCATGATTTTTTCTTCGTTAGGATCAGAGTCAATCTCTGATAAGGCTTTCTGTAGTCTTTTCTTTAAATCACCTTTGGAAGATATTTTCTTTGGCGACCTTTTTGGCACAATCTGAGAGGTTGTGTGTTGATCTTTGGGTGCTGGTGACCATCATTTGATCAGGACTTCTTTGGACAAATATTTGATCCTGTCAAATTCTGAGATAACAAAAGTCCAACTAATAATATATGATATTCTTTTCTGAATAAAGTATTTACACAATTTAATGTGTTCTGGTAGAGACGAGATGTCGTGATCAATTTGAAACTGATCAAATTTTTCAAGAAAAGTTCTAGGTAGAAATAATCTGTTTCCTCCAAAGTATTTCCACCATTCGTAGAACCACCTGGGGATGATAGATTTTGAAAATTCAAGACTATACTATACAAACCAAGTGTGAGTAGTTGGTCGTAAGTAGAGGAAGTTAAACCAAGCCGATTTGTAATCATGCCAATTGTAGGTTTGGGGTCTGTGTTCCCTTGACAAATTGATAGGAGTGTGCAAGTGATCCACCTGCCATTCAAAAGGGGTTATAATTTTTTTTGATAGTAAATTTTGAACAAGCAATACTATCAGGATCTGCATCGTTGCTAAGTTTATGCTCTATTTCAATAGAGCCAGTGTCAACCAGAATGAATTCAAAATATTTCCTGGTTTTTAGGGAATTATCTGTTTCTACATAATTCCTGTTGCTGTATAATGGTCTGACGAGGTGTTTAATCTCGTAGCTTTCAAACTCTTTATCAAGGGCTAATATCGGAGATACTTGCAACGATACTACCTCAAAGTTTTCTTTGGTTTTGGATTTTTAGAAGTTGCAGTGTTTGGTACAACTGCTTCTTTAAAGCTTTGGGGAGCTTTCATTGTATAAGAATCTGGGGTTTGCGGAGAGGAATATCTAGGTATTCCTGAAGGAGAATGTGAGCAAGGCTCGGATTCTTTTGAAAATGGTTTCTTTAGAACCAGAAGGTTTGAAGAAGATGCACTACTTGCCAATGGTGGAAAAGGGGTTAAACTAAAGTTTGGATTTATTGGCGGTAGGTTTGCCAGAGCTGAGTATTGGTTATGGCTATTTAGTGATGGCCGGATGGCAAAGGATTTGGCCGTTTCTGCAGCCTGCTTTGCTTTATTTCCTTTGAAGGGGCTGCTAGCACTTGGCCTTCCTGTAGGCCTCATGTTTTACCCTGCAAAAATTCTCGAGTTAGAAAATCTTGAAAGAATTATCTTCTCCTTTAAGGAATTCAATCTGAAAATCAAAGCTGGATAATAAGGCTTGCCACCTTGCAAATATTTGTTTAGAAACAAGATTTTTAACATCCTTTTGCAAAATATCTTTTGCAGATTTACAATCTACTCTAAGTAAAAGAATTCTTTATTGATCAGATCATCTTGGAATTTTGTAATGCAGAGAACTATAGAAAGAATTTCTTTCTTAACGGTGCTATAGTTCTTTTGCGCAGAATTCCAGACTCCAGAAGTGTAACGAACTAATTGTTCTGATGAATCTGGGGCTTTTCTTTGTTTAAGAATACCACCATATCCTTTATCAGACGCATCGGTCTCTACGATCATAAAATAATCTGGGTTAGAAATGCCTAGACAAGGAAGGTTCTTGACCATGGATTTAATTAAAATTACTGCATTAGTTTGTTCCTCACTCCAGGGAACATGATTCTTTTTAAGTCTGTCAAAAAGAGGTTTACAGATTTGCCTTACTTTAGGAATAAAGTCGTCAACATAATTAAGGCTTCCTGAGAACCTTCGCAACTGAGTTTTGTCAGTAATAATATTGGGGAATTTTTCAGAAAACTCAATGGCTCTGCAATTAGGTTTATAGGTACCTTGGTATAAATCATGTCCTAAAAATTGGATTTTTGTTTGAAATAATTTGATTTTCTTAGCACTAATGACTAGGCCATTATGCTTAATAATTTTAAAGAAAATATTTAGATGTTTAAAATGGGAGTCAATGTCCTCGGAAAATATTAATACATCATCAATATAAACAATTGATACATGGCTAATATGGTTAAAAATAGAATTCATAATGTTTTGAAATTCAGAGGGGGCATTTTTAAGCCCAAAAGGCATAACATTCCACTCATATTGTCCAAACGGGACATTGAAAGCAGTTTTATATTTATCTTTTTCAAAAATTTGGATTTGCCAAAAACCTGATTTCAAATCAAATTTGCTGAAAATATTAGCTTTAAAAGTTCTTTTTAAAAGATCTCTTTTGTTAGGAATTGGATAACGAATCCACTTTAAAGCAGTGTTCAAAGGTTTGTAATTAATAACAAGTCTAGGGGATCCTCGCTCTTGTTCAGCAGCATTGTTAACATAAAAGGCTGAACAACTCCAAGGGGATTTAGAAGGTCTAACAATTTTACTAGCCAAAAGAGTGTTAATTTCTTTTTTACGAATTTCCATCAATTCATGGTTCATTTGAATGGGCCTTGCTTTTGTTGAAATGGCCCTTTCGTCAAACCCATCAATGTATGGTAAATCAATAGTATGGGTTTTACGGGCCCAAAAAGCATTTGGAAAATCAGAGCAAATTTCTTTTTCAAAACTTGCTTGAAGGTCAGCAATTTTAGCAACCATTCCTGGGGTTTTTAAAATTTGCTCAATTTTTTTAATTTTTATCTCTTCTTTGAGAAAACAAATTTGGTTAATGTTAAAAGCAGTTTGTTTATGCAAAAAATTACTTTCTTCGAGAGAAAGTGTTTTTATAAAAGGAAATGAAATTTCTTTTCCCAAAATCTTTGTTCTTATAGAATCAAAATCAGAAATATAAGGTTTTATCTGAGTGATAAAAGGAATTCCAAGAATAATTTCTTCGTTAATATTTTTAGTGATAACAAAATCATTAGAAAGGCAAATACCATCTTTGCAAATATGGGCGTTGGATAATTTATAATTTATAAGTATACGCTCACCAGTAGCGCTGTATAATTTGGTAGTGCTCTTTTCCAGGTATTTGGTAGGAATTAGTCCTTCTACAATGCAATTTCTATCTGCACCACTGTCTAACAAAGCAATTTTGTTAAGAACAAAATCATTATTGACAACTAATTTGATTAGTATGTTAGAACTCTGAGGTCTAATCTTCGTAATCATTTTAACACCTACCTCTGATTCATACCTGGGAGATGAAGAGTCTTCTGAATTTCCATCTTCGTCATCAGAACGAGCCAATTCTTTTCCTTTAGAAGTCCCTTCAGTTCCTTTTAGGATTTGCTCAGTAAGGGCGTCTAACTCAATCTTATGAAGTCTAGATTTGACTTGTCCGATTTCTTCCTTTAGAAGATTAACTTCTGAACGAAGCTCACTAATAGAAGGCTCTTCCTTCTTGTTGTCGAATCTGTTCATGATTTGCTTCATGCTAAAAGGAGTTAGTTTAGTAGTTTCTTCCTTTTGATTAACAACAACTTTTTGTAATTCTATCAGATACTTTCTTCGAGCATCTTCATCCTTGATGTGCTCTATAGTGGCAAATAAAGTTTCTGCCGGACTTTCATAGATAACTCTTATTGATTTACTGTCACAGAGGCAAAAAGCTCCATTACAATTGCACTCTGAATTACTCTCTTCAGAGTCTTGGGCGAGGTTAAGAAAATCGTCATCGCTGGTTTCACTTTCGGAGGAGGGATCAGTGTCTGACTCTTCTTCTTCTAATATAGAGAAGAGTTTCTGTTTAGTCTCTTCGTCAACTTCAAGGAGGTTGACTTTCCTTTTCTTCTTTTTATTTCTTGGACATTCTGGAGACTTGTGGCCTTTCTTGCCACATGTCCAACACTTTTCTTCAGAGGAAGAATTCTGAGATGCTTAGGCTTGTGCCTTCTCTTGATTGGCTCTTGATTTCTTTTGCTGTTGTCCACTCCTTTTTCTTTTTGAAAAACATGAGAATCTTCTGCTTTATATCTTCAGCTTTTGATAAAGCTCTTGTCGGCCACTGCCTTTTCTTTTGAAAAGCATAAGAATCTTCAGCTTTTGATAAAGCTTTTGTCGGCCATGCCTTGCTGGTCCTACCTGGGTCCATTTGATTTTTAATCAAAAGAAGTTCCGTCTCTTTGAGACTCTTCTTTTACTTTCTAGATAATTCCAACTCTTTTGAGTTTCTATCAGAAAGACTAGTTATTCCGGATTTTAATATCCTCAACTAGGATTAATCAAAAAATGGATCTAGGTAAGACTGTGCTAAAACTCTAGGTTTTAACATATCTCCATTATCGTCGCTTTGTGACGAAGATGCTTCATCAAGTAGTTTCATGATTTTTTCTTCGTCAGGATCAGAGTCAATCTCTGATAAGGCTTTCTGTAGTCTTTTCTTTAAATCACCTTTGGAAGATATTTTCTTTGGCGACCTTTTTGGCACAATCTGAGAGGTTGTGTGTTGATTTTTGGGTGCTGGTGACCATCATTTGATCAGGACTTCTTTGGACAAATATTTGATCCTTTCAAATTCTGAGATAACAAAAGTCCAACTAATAATATATGATATTCTTTTCTGAATAAAGTATTTACACAATTTAATGTGTTCTGGTAGAGACGAGATGTCGTGATCAATTTGAAACTGATCAAATTTTTCAAGAAAAGTTCTAGGTAGAACTAATCTGTTTCCTCCAAAGTATTTCCACCATTCGTAGAACCACCTGGGGATGATAGATTTTGAAAATTCAAGACTATACTTACAAACCAAGTATGAGTAGTTGGTCGTAAGTAGAGGAAGTTAAACCAAGCCGATTTGTAATCATGCCAATTGTAGGTTTGGGGTCTGTGTTCCCTTGACAAATTGATAGGAGTGTGCAAGTGATCCACCTGCCATTCAAAAGGGGTTATAATTTTTTTTGATAGTAAATTTTGAACAAGCAATACTATCAGGATCTGCATCGTTGCTAAGTTTATGCTCTATTTCAATAGAGCCAGTGTCAACCAGAATGAATTCAAAATATTTCCTGGTTTTTAGGGAATTATCTGTTTCTACATAATTCCTGTTGCTGTATAATGGTCTGACGAGGTGTTTAATCTCGTAGCTTTCAAACTCTTTATCAAGGGCTAATATCGGAGATACTTGCAACGATACTACCTCAAAGTTTTCTTTGGTTTTGGATTTTTAGAAGTTGCAGTGTTTGGTACAACTGCTTCTTTAAAGCTTTGGGGAGCTTTCATTGTATAAGAATCTGGGGTTTGCGGAGAGGAATATCTAGGTATTCCTGAAGGAGAATGTGAGCAAGGCTCGGATTCTTTTGAAAATGGTTTCTTTAGAACCAGAAGGTTTGAAGAAGATGCACTACTTGCCAATGGTGGAAAAGGGGTTAAACTAAAGTTTGGATTTATTGGCGGTAGGTTTGCCAGAGCTGAGTATTGGTTATGGCTATTTAGTGATGGCCGGATGGCAAAGGATTTGGCCGTTTCTGCAGCCTGCTTTGCTTTATTTCCTTTGAAGGGGCTGCTAGCACTTGGCCTTCCTGTAGGCCTCATGTTTTACCCTGCAAAAATTCTCGAGTTAGAAAATCTTGAAAGAATTATCTTCTCCTTTAAGGAATTCAATCTGAAAATCAAAGCTGGATAATAAGGCTTGCCACCTTGCAAATATTTGTTTAGAAACAAGATTTTTAACATCCTTTTGCAAAATATCTTTTGCAGATTTACAATCTACTCTAAGTAAAAGAATTCTTTATTGATCAGATCATCTTGGAATTTTGTAATGCAGAGAACTATAGAAAGAATTTCTTTCTTAACGGTGCTATAGTTCTTTTGCGCAGAATTCCAGACTCCAGAAGTGTAACGAACTAATTGTTCTGATGAATCTGGGGCTTTTCTTTGTTTAAGAATACCACCATATCCTTTATCAGACGCATCGGTCTCTACGATCATAAAATAATCTGGGTTAGAAATGCCTAGACAAGGAAGGTTCTTGACCATGGATTTAATTAAAATTACTGCATTAGTTTGTTCCTCACTCCAGGGAACAGGATTCTTTTTAAGTCTGTCAAAAAGAGGTTTACAGATTTGCCTTACTTTAGGAATAAAGTCGTCAACATAATTAAGGCTTCCTGAGAACCTTCGCAACTGAGTTTTGTCAGTAATAATATTGGGGAATTTTTCAGAAAACTCAATGGCTCTGCAATTAGGTTTATAGGTACCTTGGTATAAATCATGTCCTAAAAATTGGATTTTTGTTTGAAATAATTTGATTTTCTTAGCACTAATGACTAGGCCATTATGCTTAATAATTTTAAAGAAAATATTTAGATGTTTAAAATGGGAGTCAATGTCCTCGGAAAATATTAATACATCATCAATATAAACAAATGATACATGGCTAATATGGTTAAAAATAGAATTCATAATGTTTTGAAATTCAGAGGGGGCATTTTTAAGCCCAAAAGGCATAACATTCCACTCATATTGTCCAAACGGGACATTGAAAGCAGTTTTATATTTATCTTTTTCAAAAATTTGGATTTGCCAAAAACCTGATTTCAAATCAAATTTGCTGTAAATATTAGCTTTAA
The DNA here is from genome assembly GCA_022817965.1 of Solanum lycopersicoides. Classification (NCBI taxonomy): domain Eukaryota; kingdom Viridiplantae; phylum Streptophyta; class Magnoliopsida; order Solanales; family Solanaceae; genus Solanum; species Solanum lycopersicoides. Next base: position 3,924,983 of record CM040619.1, read on the forward strand.
AAGTTCTTTTTAAAAGATCTCTTTTATTAGGAATTGGATAACGAATCCACTTTAAAGCAGTGTTCAAAGGTTTGTAATTAATAACAAGTCTAGGGGATCCTCGCTCTTGTTCAGCAGCATTGTTAACATAAAAGGCTGAACAACTCCAAGGGGATTTAGAAGGTCTAACAATTTTATAGCCAAAAGAGTGTTAATTTCTTTTTTACGAATTTCCATCAATTCATGGTTCATTTGAATGGGCCTTGCTTTTGTTGAAATGGCCCTTTCGTCAAACCCATCAATGTATGGTAAATCAATAGTATGGGTTTTACGGGCCCAAAAAGCATTTGGAAAATCAGAGCAAATTTCTTTTTCAAAACTTGCTTGAAGGTCAGCAATTTTAGCAACCATTCCTGGGGTTTTTAAAATTTGCTCAATTTTTTTAATTTTTATCTCTTCTTTGAGAAAACAAATTTGGTTAATGTTAAAAGCAGTTTGTTTATGCAAAAATTACTTTCTTCGAGAGAAAGTGTTTTTATAAAAGGAAATGAAATTTCTTTTCCCAAAATCTTTGTTCTTATAGAATCAAAATCAGAAATATAAGGTTTTATCTGAGTGATAAAAGGAATTCCAAGAATAATTTCTTCGTTAATATTTTTAGTGATAACAAAATCATTAGAAAGGCAAATACCATCTTTGCAAATATGGGCGTTGGATAATTTATAATTTATAAGTATACGCTCACCAGTAGCGCTGTATAATTTGGTAGTGCTCTTTTCCAGGTATTTGGTAGGAATTAGTCCTTCTACAATGCAATTTCTATCTGCACCACTGTCTAACAAAGCAATTTTGTTAAGAACAAAATCATTATTGACAACTAATTTGATTAGTATGTTAGAAGACTGAGGTCTAATCATCGTAATCATTTTAACACCTACCTCTGATTCATACCTGGGAGATGAAGAGTCTTCTGAATTTCCATCTTCGTCATCAGAACGAGCCAATTCTTTTCCTTTAGAAGTCCCTTCAGTTCCTTTTAGGATTTTCTCAGTAAAGGCGTCTAACTCAATCTTATGAAGTCTAGATTTGACTTGTCCGATTTCTTCCTTTAGAAGATTAACTTCTGAACGAAGCTCACTAATAGAAGGCTCTTCCTTCTTGTTGTAGAATCTGTTCATGATTTGCTTCATGCTAAAAGAAGTTAGCTTAGTAGTTTCTTCCTTTTGATTAACAACAACTTTTTGTAATTCTATCAGATACTTTCTTCGAGCATCTTCATCCTTGATGTGCTCTATAGTGGCAAATAAAGTTTCTGCTGGACTTTCATAGATAACTCTTATTGATTTACTGTCACAGAGGCAAAAAGCTCCATTACAATTGCACTCTGAATTACTCTCTTCAGAGTCTTGGGCGAGGTTAAGAAACTCGTCATCGCTGGTTTCACTTTCGGAGGAGGGATCAGTGTCTGACTCTTCTTCTTCTAATATAGAGAAGAGTTTCTGTTTAGTCTCTTCGTCAACTTCAAGGAGGTTGACTTTCCTTTTCTTCTTTTTATTTCTTGGACATTCTGGAGACTTGTGGCCTTTCTTGCCACATGTCCAACACTTTTCTTCAGAGGAAGAATTCTGAGATGCTTAGGCTTGTGCCTTCTCTTGATTGGCTCTTGATTTCTTTTGCTGTTGCCCACTCCTTTTTCTTTTTGAAAAACATGAGAATCTTCTGCTTTATATCTTCAGCTTTTGATAAAGCTCTTGTCGGCCACTGCCTTTTCTTTTTGAAAAGCATAAGAATCTTCAGCTTCTTTTGTTAGAAATTGGATAACAAATCCACTTTAAAGCAGTGTTCAAAGGTTTGTAATTAATAACAAGTCTAGGGGATCCTCGCTCTTGTTCAGCAGCATTGTTAACATAAAAGGCTGAACAACTCCAAGGGGATTTAGAAGGTCTAATAATTTTATTAACAAAAGAGTGTTAATTTCTTTTTTAGGAATTTCTATCAATTCATGGTTCATTTGAATGGGCCTTGCTTTTGTTGAAATGGCCCTTTCGCCAAACCCATCAATGTATGGTAAATCAATAGTATGGGTTTTACGGGCCCAAAAAGCATTTGGAAAATCAGAGCAAATTTCTTTTTCAAAACTTGCTAGAAGGTCAGCAATTTTAGCAACCATTCCTGGGGTTTTTAAAATTTGCTCAATTTTTTTAATTTTTATCTCTTCTTTGAGAAAACAAATTTGGTTAATGTTAAAAGCAGTTTGTTTATGCAAAAAATTACTTTCTTCGAGAGAAAGTGTTTTTATAAAAGGAAATGAAATTTCTTTTCCCAAAATCTTTGTTCTTATAGAATCAAAATCAGAAATATAAGGTTTTATCTAAGTGATAAAAGGAATTCCAAGAATAATTTCTTCGTTAATATTTTTAGTGATAACAAAATCATTAGAAAGGCAAATACCATCTTTGCAAATATGGGCGTTGGATAATTTATAATTTATAAGTATACGCTCACCAGTAGCGCTGTATAATTTGGTAGTGCTCTTTTCCAGGTATTTGGTAGGAATTAGTCCTTCTACAATGCAATTTCTATCTGCACCACTGTCTAACAAAGCAATTTTGTTAAGAACAAAATCATTATTGACAACTAATTTGATTAGTATGTTAGAAGTCTGAGGTCTAATCTCCGTAATCATTTTAACACCTACCTCTGATTCATACCTAGGAGATGAAGAGTCTTCTGAATTTCCATCTTCGTCATCAGAACGAGCCAATTCTTTTCCTTTAGAAGTCCCTTCAGTTCCTTTTAGGATTTTCTCAGTAAAGGCGTCTAACTCAATCTTATGAAGTCTAGATTTGACTTGTCCGATTTCTTCCTTTAGAAGATTAACTTCTGAACGAAGCTCACTAATAGAAGGCTCTTCCTTCTTGTTGTAGAATCTTTTCATGATTTGCTTCATGCTAAAAGGAGTTAGCTTAGTAGTTTCTTCCTTTTGATTAACAACAACTTTTTGTAATTCTATTAGATACTTTCTTCGAGCATCTTCATCCTTGATGTGCTCTATAGTGGCAAATAAAGTTTCTGCCGGACTTTCATAGATAACTCTTATTGATTTACTGTCACAGAGGCAAAAAGCTCCATTACAATTGCACTCTGAATTACTCTCTTCATTGTCTTGGGCGAGGTTAAGAAACTCGTCATCGCTGGTTTCACTTTCGGAGGAGGGATCAGTGTCTGACTCTTCTTCTTCTAATATAGAGAAGAGTTTCTGTTTAGTCTCTTCGTCAACTTGAAGGAGGTTGACTTTCCTTTTCTTCTTTTTATTTCTTGGACATTCTGGAGACTTGTGGCCTTTCTTGCCACATGTCCAACGCTTTTCTTCAGAGGAAGAATTCTGAGATGCTTAGGCTTGTGCCTTCTCTTGATTGGCTTTTGATTTCTTTTGCTGTTGTCCACTCCTTTTTCTTTTTGAAAAACATGAGAATCTTCTGCTTTATATCTTCAGCTTTTGATAAAGCTCTTGTCGGCCACTGCCTTTTCTTTTTGAAAAGCATAAGAATCTTCAGCTTTTGATAAAGCTTTTGTCGGACATGCTTTGCTGGTCCTACCTGGGTCCATTTGATTTTTAATCAAAAGAAATTCCGTCTCTTTGAGACTCTTCTTTTACTTTCTAGATAATTCCAACTCTTTTGAGTTTCTATCAGAAAGACTAGTTATTCCAGATTTTAATATCCTCAACTAGGATTAATCAAAAAATGGATCTAGGTAAGACTGTGCTAAAACTCTAGGTTTTAACATATCTCCATTATCGTCGCTTTGTGACGAAGATGCTTCATCAAGTAGTTTCATGATTTTTTCTTCGTCAGGATCAGAGTCAATCTCTGATAAGGCTTTCTGTAGTCTTTTCTTTAAATCACCTTTTGGAAGATATTTTCTTTGGTGACCTTTTTGGCACAATCTGAGAGGTTGTGTGTTGATCTTTGGGTGCTGGTGACCATCATTTGATCAGGACTTCTTTGGACAAAATATTTGATCCTGTCAAATTCTGAGATAACAAAAGTCCAACTAATAATATATGATATTCTTTTCTGAATAAAGTATTTACACAATTTAATGTGTTCTGGTAGAGACGAGATGTCGTGATCAATTTGGAACTGATCAAATTTTTCAAGAAAAGTTCTAGGTAGAACTAATCTGTTTCCTCCAAAGTATTTCCACCATTCGTAGAACCACCTGGGGATGATAGATTTTGAAAATTCAAGACTATACTTTACAAACCAAGTGTGAGTAGAAGGTCGTAAGTAGAGGAAGTTAAACCAAGCCGATTTCTAATCATGCCAATTGTAGGTTTGGGGTCTGTGTTCCCTGACAAATTGATAGGAGTGTGCAAGTGATCCACCTGCCATTCAATAGGGGTTATAATTTTCTTTGATAGTAAATTTTGAATAAGCAATACTATCAGGATCTGCATCGTTGCTAAGTTTATGCTCTATTTCAATAGAGCCAGTGTCAACCAGAATGAATTCAAAATATTTCCTGGTTTTTAGGGAATTATCTGTTTCTACATAATTCCTATTGCTGTATAATGGTCTGACGAGGTGTTTAATCTCGTAGCTTTCAAACTCTTTATCAAGGGCTAATATCGGAGATACTTGCAACGATACTACCTCAAAGTTTTCTTTGGTTTTGGGATTTTTAGAAGTTGCAGTGTTTGGTACAACTGCTTCTTTAAAGCTTTGGGGAGATTTCATTGTATAAGAATCTGGGGTTTGCGGAGAGGAATATCTAGGTATTCTTGAAGGAGAATTTGAGCAAGGCTCGGATTCTTTTGAAAATGGTTTCTTTAGAACCAGAAGGTTTGAAGAAGATGCACTATTTGCCAATGGTGGAAAAGGGGTTAAACTAAAGTTTGGATTTATTGACGGTAGGTTTGCCAGAGCTGAGTATTGGTTATGGCTATTTAGTGATGGCCGGATGGCAAAGGGTTTGGCCATTTCTGCAGCCTGCTTTGCTTTATTTCCTTTGAAGGGGCTGCTAGCACTTGGCCTTCCTGTAGGCCTCATGTTTTACCCTGCAAAAATTCTCGAGTTAGAAAATCTTGAAGAGAATTATCTTCTCCTTTAAGGAATTCAATCTGAAAATCAAAGCTGGATAATAAGGCTTGCCACCTTGCAAATATTTGTTTAGAAACAAGATTTTTAACATCCTTTTGCAGAATATCTTTTGCAGATTTACAATCTACTTTAAGTAAGAATTCTTTATTGATCAAATCATCTTGGAATTTTGTAATGCAGAGAACTATAGAAAGAATTTCTTTCTTAACGGTGCTATAGTTCTTTTGCGCAGAATTCCAGACTCCAGAAGTGTAACGAACTAATTGTTCTGATGAATCTGGGGCTTTTCTTTGTTTAAGAATACCACCATATCCTTTATCAGACGCATCGGTCTCTACGATCATAAAATAATCTGGGTTAGAAATGCCTAGACAAGGAAGGTTCTTGACCATGGATTTAATTAAAATTACTGCATTAGTTTGTTCCTCATTCCAGGGAACAGGATTCTTTTTAAGTCTGTCAAAAAGAGGTTTACAGATTTGCCTTACTTTAGGAATAAAGTCGTCAACATAATTAAGGCTTCCTAAGAACCTTTGCAACTGAGTTTTGTCAGTAATAATATTGGAGAATTTTTCAGAAAACTCAATGGCTCTGCAATTAGGTTTATAGGTACCTTGGTATAAATCGTGTCCTAAAATTGGATTTTTGTTTGAAATAATTTGATTTTCTTAGCACTAATGACTAGGCCATTATGCTTAATAATTTTAAAGAAAATATTTAGATGTTTAAAATGGGAGTCAATGTCCTCGGAAAATATTAATACATCATCAATATAAACAATTGATACATGGCTAATATGGTTAAAAATATAATTCATAATGTTTTGAAATTCAGAGGGGGCATTTTTAAGCCCAAAAGGCATAACATTCCACTCATATTGTCCAAACGAGACATTGAAAGCAGTTTTATATTTATCTTTTTCAAAAATTTGGATTTGCCAAAAACCTGATTTCAAATCAAATTTGCTGTAAATATTAGCTTTAAAAGTTCTTTTTAAAAGATCTCTTTTATTAGGAATTAGATAACGAATCCACTTTAAAGCAGTGTTCAAAGGTTTGTAATTAATAACAAGTCTAGGGGATCCTCGCTCTTGTTCAGCAGCATTGTTAACATAAAAGGCTGAACAACTCCAAGGGGATTTAGAAGGTCTAATAATTTTATTAGCCAAAAGAGTGTTAATTTCTTTTTTACGAATTTCCATCAATTCATGGTTCATTTGAATGGGCCTTGCTTTTGTTGAAATGGCCCTTTCGTCAAACCCATCAATGTATGGTAAATCAATAGTATGGGTTTTACGTGCCCAAAAAGCATTTGGAAAATCAGAGCAAATTTCTTTTTCAAAACTTGCTTGAAGGTCAGCAATTTTAGCAACCATTCCTGGGGTTTTTAAAATTTGCTCAATTTTTTTAATTTTTATCTCTTCTTTGAGAAAACAAATTTGGTTAATGTTAAAAGCAGTTTGTTTATGCAAAAATTACTTTCTTCGAGAGAAAGTGTTTTATAAAAGGAAATGAAATTTCTTTTCCCAAAATCTTTGTTCTTATAGAATCAAAATCAGAAATATAAGGTTTTATCTGAGTGATAAAAGGAATTCCAAGAATAATTTCTTCGTTAATATTTTTAGTGATAACAAAATCATTAGAAAGGCAAATACCATCTTTGCAAATATGGGCGTTGGATAATTTATAATTTATAAGTATACGCTCACCAGTAGCGCTGTATAATTTGGTAGTGCTCTTTTCCAGGTATTTGGTAGGAATTAGTCCTTCTACAATGCAATTTCTATCTGCACCACTGTCTAACAAAGCAATTTTGTTAAGAACAAAATCATTATTGACAACTAATTTGATTAGTATGTTAGAACTCTGAGGTCTAATCTTCGTAATCATTTTAACACCTACCTCTGATTCATACCTGGGAGATGAAGAGTCTTCTGAATTTCCATCTTCGTCATCAGAACGAGCCAATTCTTTTCCTTTAGAAGTCCCTTCAGTTCCTTTTAGGATTTGCTCAGTAAGGCGTCTAACTCAATCTTATGAAGTCTAGATTTGACTTGTCCGATTTCTTCCTTTAGAAGATTAACTTCTGAACGAAGCTCACTAATAGAAGGCTCTTCCTTCTTGTTGTCGAATCTGTTCATGATTTGCTTCATGCTAAAAGGAGTTAGTTTAGTAGTTTCTTCCTTTTGATTAACAACAACTTTTTGTAATTCTATCAGATACTTTCTTCGAGCATCTTCATCCTTGATGTGCTCTATAGTGGCAAATAAAGTTTCTGCCGGACTTTCATAGATAACTCTTATTGATTTACTGTCACAGAGGCAAAAAGCTCCATTACAATTGCACTCTGAATTACTCTCTTCAGAGTCTTGGGCGAGGTTAAGAAAATCGTCATCGCTGGTTTCACTTTCGGAGGAGGGATCAGTGTCTGACTCTTCTTCTTCTAATATAGAGAAGAGTTTCTGTTTAGTCTCTTCGTCAACTTCAAGGAGGTTGACTTTCCTTTTCTTCTTTTTATTTCTTGGACATTCTGGAGACTTGTGGCCTTTCTTGCCACATGTCCAACACTTTTCTTTATTGGAAGAATTCTGAGATGCTTAGGCTTGTGCCTTCTCTTGATTGGCTCTTGATTTCTTTTGCTGTTGTCCACTCCTTTTTCTTTTTGAAAAACATGAGAATCTTCTGCTTTATATCTTCAGCTTTTGATAAAGCTCTTGTCGGCCACTACCTTTTCTTTTTGAAAAGCATAAGAATCTTCAGCTTTTGATAAAGCTTTTGTCGGCCATGCCTTGCTGGTCCTACCTGGGTCCATTTGATTTTTAATCAAAAGAATTCCGTCTCTTTGAGACTCTTCTTTTACTTTCTAGATAATTCCAACTCTTTTGAGTTTCTATCAGAAAGACTAGTTATTCCGGATTTTAATATCCTCAACTAGGATTAATCAAAAAATGGATCTAGGTAAGACTGTGCTAAAACTCTAGGTTTTAACATATCTCCATTATCGTCGCTTTGTGACGAAGATTCTTCATCAAGTAGTTTCATGATTTTTTCTTCGTCAGGATCAGAGTCAATCTCTGATAAGGCTTTCTGTAGTCTTTTCTTTAAATCACCTTTGGAAGATATTTTCTTTGGCGACCTTTTTTGGCACAATCTGAGAGGTTGTGTGTTGATCTTTGGGTGCTGGTGACCATCATTTGATCAGGACTTCTTTGGACAAATATTTGATCCTGTCAAATTCTGAGATAACAAAAGTCCAACTAATAATATATGATATTCTTTTCTGAATAAAGTATTTACACAATTTAATGTGTTCTGGTAGAGACGAGATGTCGTGATCAATTTGAAACTGATCAAATTTTTCAAGAAAAGTTTCTAGGTAGAACTAATCTGTTTCCTCCAAAGTATTTCCACCATTCGTAGAACCACCTGGGATGATAGATTTTGAAAATTCAAGACTATACTTTACAAACCAAGTGTGAGTAGTTGGTCGTAAGTAGAGGAAGTTAAACCAAGCCGATTTGTAATCATGCCAATTGTAGGTTTGGGGTCTGTGTTCCCTTGACAAATTGATAGGAGTGTGCAAGTGATCCACCTGCCATTCAAAAGGGGTTATAATTTTTTTTTATAGTAAATTTTGAACAAGCAATACTATCAGGATCTGCATCGTTGCTAAGTTTATGCTCTATTTCAATAGAGCCAGTGTCAACCAGAATGAATTCAAAATATTTCCTGGTTTTTAGGGAATTATCTGTTTCTACATAATTCCTGTTGCTGTATAATGGTCTGACGAGGTGTTTAATCTCGTAGCTTTCAAACTCTTTATCAAGGGCTAATATCGGAGATACTTGCAACGATACTACCTCAAAGTTTTCTTTGGTTTTGGATTTTTAGAAGTTGCAGTGTTTGGTACAACTGCTTCTTTAAAGCTTTGGGGAGCTTTCATTGTATAAGAATCTGGGTTTGCGGAGAGGAATATCTAGGTATTCCTGAAGGAGAATTTGAGCAAGGCTCGGATTCTTTTGAAAATGGTTTCTTTAGAACCAGAAGGTTTGAAGAAGATGCACTACTTGCCAATGGTGGAAAAGGGGTTAAACTAAAGTTTGGATTTATTGGCGGTAGGTTTGCCAGAGCTGAGTATTGGTTATGGCTATTTAGTGATGGCCGGATGGCAAAGGATTTGGCCGTTTCTGCAGCTTTGCTTTATTTATTCCTTTGAAGGGGCTGCTAGCACTTGGCTTCTCTCCTGTAGCCTCATGTTTTACCCTGCAAAAATTCTCGAGTTAGAAAATTTTGAAAGAATATCTTCCTTTAAGGAATTCAATCTGAAAATCAAAGCTTGATAATAGGTTGCCACCTTGCAAATATTGTTTAGAAACAAGATTTTTAACATCCTTTTGCAAAATATCTTTGCAGATTTACAATCTACTCTAAGTAAGAATTCTTTATTGATCAGATCATCTTGGAATTTTGTAATGCAGAGA